>SKCR01049594.1:0-130403 GCA_019454045.1 Zanthoxylum bungeanum | reverse complement strand
TGCTAATCAATTATTTGCAATTGTTGTGAATAATTGAAGGTAAATTATAAAGCTTAAGAAAAGATATGTGTATAGTTGTGTATAGAGAATATTGATTCTCACAATACGACAACTATATGTATTGGATACTAGATCTCCCGTCTAGTTATTTAACATAATGTTTAATAACTGTTTTGATATTTGATATCAGAACTTGTGACTATTGGATAATTACTTGTTCTTTATAAACAGTTGTTACATATTTTAATATGACTAGTAGTGTTATTAATGAAAAGATAAACAGTTTTATGAGATTTTATCGCATAAACATTAGATGCTTATTCCGTATGGTAAAGGATGGTCTGATACAAGATCACACCATATATCCTTATCCATTTAATGAATATTGTATCCAGGATGTGATTAAATCTCATTTAACCAATGATCGTCATTGGACCACAAATTTATTAAACTAATATTTTGGAAGTATGTAGTTTAATGAATGGTAATTGCCATGGATAGTTTTCTTTACTTCGTAACTTAGTTAATGAATTGTCATGACTTAGTTACATGTTTCTAAAAAGAATATATATTGAACGTCTTGAATGGTTCGAGAACTTTCAATATGTTTCTGATGAAACGCGGATAAAATATTTTGAATGGTTCAAAGATATTCTATTTGAAGTGTTGAAAACTATATTTTAAAATTCGTCGTGAGTCTTTGAATTGTTCAAAGATGTTTGATACGATCAAACATATGAATTTATGGAAATTAGTTCTATAGTTATTTAATAAATGTGATTCTTACTCAATATTAAACTTCCACGATTCCATCTTGATGGAATTGGTCAGTGGGAGTAATTGAATCTTATATGATTTGATTCGTTTGATATTGAGTGTTACCGAATTAGTTTTCAATACTCTTGGGGTTATGCTCCAGTAACACTAATTCATCTCCTTAATTTAGGTTCCATCTGTTCCTACGGTTATATATATGATATATATAATAGAAAATTCGAATCTTGAAAAGTTTGAGATTTTAAACTTTCTTTTGTATAATTGTTATATAATTGAAAGTACTTGTGCCTCGAAGGTACAAGTAAAGTTTATCATTTATTCTATTTAATAGAATATTGTATTCTATTTGATAGAATATCTTTTCTACGATCCCGAGCAATAAAATTGTTTTATTACTTGGTATGTAACATCAGATGTTAACAATTGTAGAAAAGACTTAACTTATTGAAGTCAAATGTGAGAGTGATAAACTATAAGTGGAACTACATAATTAATTAGATGAAATGACCCTACAAAATCTTCCGTATAAGTTTAATAGGATGTCAGAATCATTTACAAAGTATTTGATACTTATTGGATCTGTTGTTTTCTTATTGAAGAAAATTATCCTAAAACTTATAGTGGGAGCGATATTTGATATCGATTTCAGAAATTACATTTGAACCATAGATCTAAAATTATTCGTAGCTTACTATGATCAAGTTTTGAACTTGATTAAGCTTTCGTTATGAATAGTTCATAAAATGTGCAAATTATTTGAGCAGCAAAAGCAAAGTGAGCTTGTTAAAGGTTTGACCTTTATAGTATGGTAGTGAGAAATGTTATACTCATCAATCTATTGTAGATTCTGAGAAAACTTGTCTCAAGTCGCACTAATTGAACAATTAAAGATTTATTGGTTAATGTTGATATTAAACTATGTATTTTGGCTAAAGAATGCAAAGTGGCGTTCCTGAATGTTTTCTTCGAATGAGAAATCCGTTGTGGTTTCTTTGTTTGAAGAGTTCATTCTAGAATGGCCCTAGAGTTTGTATTCTGCTAAGATCACAGTTTGATATACTAGCTTATAGAGCCTATTATAGACTTAAATAAGCTTTCCAGAAATTCGTGTTCTCTAATTTTGATTACAGTCAGATTGTCTGATTTTATCAAAGCGTAGAGAATATATATTTGTTAGTAGGGTCAGTGGGAGCGTACAAAATTCTTTCTAGCATTGTATATATCTTTAGTATTCTTTTCTCAGTGAAAGCAGTGAGAGTAGTCTCTGATATATTTGATATAAAGTTTCATATATGATATAAAACAAGAGACTTGTGAGATATTCCCATTAGTCGCGTATTAGATATGATCTAATAAAGGACACAGTAAGACTATCTGTATGACAGTTAGTATAACTGTTTGACAGTTAACGTGTCTTTTATATATATAGTATTCATCTTTCGTAAATGATGATTCATTTTCGAAAGAGAGATTGATTGGAATGTCTAGTCAATTTTATGCATCATAGGATGATGGCATAATGAATACTATATTATGTGTGATTAAAGATATCAATTTAATCGTAATTGTTACGAGTTATTTTGATATGCTGCAGACCATATGATGGGTCTTGAAACACGTTCTTTGTTATCTTAAAGATACTAAGAACGAGTTTCTTATTCATGGAGAATTTAGTCTACAACCATAAAGTCAGATTAGTTTTGATCCTAATTATGACATTAAATGGTCTATGTCATATAAAGTCAGAAAAGATGTAGTGGGAGTGTCACCGTTGATTCTACTAAACTAGTGGAATCAGTTGCAACTTATGAAATATTGACTTATGAAGTTGCATAGTGACCCTATAGATTAGAAGTTTTCATATTAGTGTAGTGCTTGCAGTTGTCTCATAGTATTTGGATTTGATTTCTAAATACATAGATAACTCAATAGCTATAGCACAATACTGATATAGCGTCGGAGTCATATTGATGTGGAATTTGGATTCTACAAAATATGAATGATGTTGGCTAAGGAAAACAATTAGGTTTGTTGGACAGACTCAATTTGTTAAAGCGGGCTTACTTGTTGTTGCCTACCTCTTTAGTGCTAGGTGAGCTCTTGAGGGCCATGAGTATGTGATATACATTGAGATGTGTATATGATATCATGGATTGGCACTAGAGCAAGTGGGAGAAATTGTTAAGGTTGGTGCTCGGAGTGCCAATCCGGATCGTATTTATATCTGATTCATGAATACGAGCAATTCCATTTTCCATAATATTACTTATTTAATGGTAGCATCTATTGTCTTTTATACACATATTCTATCTAATTATGATTAGATATCTAATTACGATTAGATTGAAAATAAATCTGGTTTAGTGATACGTGTATATTAGACAAAGACCCTATGATTTACAATATAGTACGCAGTTACAACGTAGTTTGTAATTGGCATTGGGAAGCGCACTATAAGATGTATATCCTTAAATAAAATTTATGGTCAAGATTTACTAACACGGGTCGGTTAGTAAAATCCGCTGAGACCAGTACATGTCCTATATCGTGACTTGGTCCGATGGTTTATCCCAATGAACCATGAGTCTCGGGAGACTCGTATAGACATGTAGGTGTTTATTTGATAAACACTGAACGACTCACTGAAGATTTCCTAATAGATGGTACACCAACGTCAATAGGAATCTTCTCGAGTTGAGCGAGCATAGTGGTCTTTTGACTTGAGATACCACTGTGGATATATGAGTTATCCTCCATACTTTGATGGCAGTCACGTCACTGATCTATTCATGATTAGACCTCCGTCAGTTCGTTGGGTGTGGACTGATGCTCATGATATCCAGTGCGTATCAAGAGAGGATCCGTCAGTCCTGTGTACATGACATATGCATCATGCACGTGTTTACGATCTAGTAAATCCATGGCCGTGGTATAACTTCAAAAATCAGTTCCGAGTGTTATTTAGAGATCGTAAATATAAAGTCAACTATATTATACCGAAAGAATATGATGTTTTTATCTATATCCCATGTATAATATGGATAGCCTGTGACGGAGGGATTATACGTATGCAATGACCTCGACTTGCATAGTTTAGCGAGATTATCCGTGGTCGTCATAATTCATGAGTGGGTGAATTATGGACACGAAATTGGATTTCGTGACGGATAAACCTAAACTTAGAGAGTCCCACAATATGAAGTGTACTCATTGAGCACTTGGGCAACGCGTTATGAATAATACAGATTATTCGTAATACTTCATCAAATTAAATGAGTTAATTCAAATCGTTTAAATGAGTTAAACGATAACACATGAATTACGACAATTTTGGTCAATCTTAATTATTGTGTATTTATATTTGATACATAATTCGATTAGATACACATTAATTAATTGTCAAATGAGACTTTGACACGTGCCATAAATATATGTATTTGTTATTTAATGTAAATAAAAATACATATATAATAATAATTATAATAATTAATTATTTAGATATTTAATTGTTAAATATTTGAATAGTTAAATAATATATATATTTCATAAATGTAATGAAATATGTTTAATTATTATTGGAACACATGGAATGATTTTATTAAGCCTAATGTGTGCAAATTTGATTTGCTAACATTAAAGCTTATTATAATTTAATTAATTTAAATTGCCAAAATGACCATTCTACCCTTCCTAAGTCGGTCATCTTCAAATTTTAAGTTAAATTTTTTTTCATTTTGCTTCCAAGGGAAGCTCTTGGCCGAACCACCTCCAAAAGAAAAACCCAAAATTTGTTTGATGAAACAATGAAGAAAATGAAGGAAAATTCAAGAAAAGGCTTAGGAAATCAAGAGATTAAAGGTAATCTTCTACAACCCTAAGCTTGGAAATTAGTTTCTTGTTTTCTTGAATTATTAGAATAGTTCTAGGGTTCCTTTATATGTGAAAATTGGGGCTTTTGGTTTTGGTGGATGGATTTGGAAGTGAAGTGCATGTGTGAAGTTTATTTGGATGGAATTATTGTAATTATTGGCTAATTTAATCATTTGATGATAAGTTACCATTCTGGAGTGTTATGACCACTCTTGTAATGCCTAGAATTGTTCTTGGGTGGTTCATGTTTGGTGACTTTGATTGGTGTTTTGATTAATTGGATTAATCTTGAAAAATTGGATTTAAAGCTTGAAAAATTGGCATTTTTGGTTTCTAGATCAGTTCTGGAAAATCTGGGTTTATGTTGATGAATTTTAAGTCATTTGAATGTATTGGATGTGTTTTGGGTGTTGGAACAATTGCCAGAAATTATTTCAGAGTTGAAATAAGCGACAACGGCGAAAAATGGCGTTACCGGGTGACTTTTGAGCCAATCGGGTGACGGCTATCCAAACAGTGAATTTTCACTGTTCGGGCATCCCATGAACTGTCCTAACACTATTGGGGTAGACCTGGGCAGTCCCCATAAGTGTTGGGTGGTCGGTTTGGTCAAAAATGCGTTTTGCATCATTTTGTGGAAAAATATTTTTCGTAAAAGTTTCACGAAGTTTCTACCTTATTTATCTCGTTATTTGATATCGAATAAATGTGTTTAGGTGAAATATGAATAAATTATTCATATTGGTGACCGGTGCGAAATCACACGCGTATAACGCAAGCGCACGTATCGTTCAAGTAGTATAAAAAATATCGATCCCATGAGAACTTAATACCTAGGCTATTAATTTGTATGAGGCCAAATGATTACAAGTATCTAACATGTTGATTGTTTGATTGGGTGGTGACTTTAAACTTAAAAACAAGTAAATAAAATGGTGCGAAAGTTGGTTGAGGAAAATTCAATATTAAGAAACTATCCAGGGTTGTGATTTCTTCCAATTTCTTTTTCAAGATGAAGTGGTTATTTCATGTTTGTGTAATATATTGGTTTACTAACCTGGAACACGAAATTCTGCAAAAGCCTCTGTCGATGGTCGGATGCAAATACCCAATGTAACCCAATTAAATCATATGTCTATGTTAATCAAATTACCTGTATTCATTAAGACTAAGTTCCAATTGTGGTTACCCCCGCCCGACAGGTATATGTCTATCCTGTAAGGAAATCTATTAAAGGGTTATCTATCCTCAAGGAAGATCGTGGGCTATTAAGTCTAAGGCTTAAACCTAAAGTTCATTTGTCAAGTTTATTTTAAGTTTACCAGATCAATCTTATTAATGGCTAGTTAACCAGAAACATTAATCTTAAGATTGAATAAGTAAACCTTTATATTACCCAAACTATAAAAAAAAACCCTTTATTAACCGATGATATTGAAATTCATCACAACCCCAGATAATGGGCTTAGCTACGACACATAACTAATAAAAGCTTAAAAGTAAAATAAAAGACATAAAATAAAACGCTGAAAAGTAAAATGCTAGAAAGTAAATAAAGAAAATTACAATAAAAGAAAATATTAGGGTTAGAGGATCCACTTTTATTACTACTATTATAGATATCTCTCTTAATATAATATATTAACTTGTGTGATATTACCAACCAGCCATATAGGCGGTGTCCTGATTAAGTCAGATTAAGTCCAATCGGCCATAAAGGCGGTATCACTATTTGTCCATAAACCAGCAATATAGGCGGTAATTACCAACCGACCAACCAGGCAGTATCCATGTTTAGTCAGGTTAAAAATTGAATATTAAAAACTGAAAAACTGAAAAAGTAAAGAAAGTAAATTATTATTACAGAAAGTAATTAAAATTAATTATAAAACTGAAATTAAACTAAACTAGATACAAATTCCTTATTTACTCAGAGGATTACAGAGAGGAAGGTACATCTGAAACTGAAATTTCGAGCTGAATTTATAGGGGTCGATAAGCCTCACGCGTCGCGACGCTGCCACGTGTCACATTCTGATTGGTTTCTTTGATTCCCTTATCTGCTGACATGACATTTTGGATGATTAACTCAATAATTGTGATGACGTGGCGATGTGGATTGTTGGCACCATAGGATTGTGACACGTGGCACACAATGATTGGCTGATGATGACGTGGCTGACACATGGCACATTGACTTGGCATGTTGCTGATGTGGACGCATACGTGGCTGACACGTGGACGACATGTGGCGATGGTGTTGTCGGCACCATAGGATGATGACATGTGGCACGGTGCACGTTAGCAGATTTCCTCTGATGTTGACACGTGACAGACACACGTTAGCATCTGGTGCATGTTAGCAGACTTCTCAGATTTTGACATGTGGCACGGTGCATTTTAGCTTTAAGTGGCGCAAGTTAGCACAGGTCGGCGCACGTTAGGCGTCGCGACGCGCTAAATGACAATTTTTCCATTTGCTGTCATTTTCACTGTTTTAGCCCCAAATCACCTCCAGTATGTCCTGAAACTTTATTTTTCTACAAAATAATACAAAACACATCAAAATATTCACAAAACTCAAGAAACTATAAAAAATATTAGGTCAAATGAGTGAAAAATAGTGATACATTTACCACTCATCACACCCCCAAACCTAATATTTTGCTAGTCCTTGAGCAAAATATAAAATAAAATAACATAAAAATAAAATTAAGCTAAGCCATTTTTGTAGGGATCACAGTTGCATTTAGCGTATGCAACAAGCCTTTAAACCCCTAGGTGTCCCTAGTGGACGAGTTATAGTCTCGTGAGGGTTTACAGTAATGATACCCACAAATATTTTACAAAAGTAAAAAGATAGTAAAACTAATGCACACAAAAGCAAAAAGACAAGAGAAAAGAGAATAAAGAAGTTAGTGACTAAACATGTGAAACTTCTACTCCAAGTTACTAGTTGTTTTCTTCTTTCTAAATTACTGAATAAGTAAATTCTCCGATTATATTTACCATTCTCCATATACACAGCCAACAAAATATTAATCAAATCATTTTGCCCACAATAGTCGCAAGTGCAGTTGAGAAGAGAGTAATATTTTTATCCTAAAGTTTTATCAGAATTCATACCATTTTGTAGCAATGGAATAATTTTTCTGATTTTTCTGATTTTTCTGATTTTTCTCTTTTATTTCTTTTATTTTTTTATATACAATATCTTCCGTCTATGTAGCGAGCGTTGGGTCGGTGGCTCCCAAACTAGTTGGCTTTAGGGCACCAGGTGTGTTAAGACACCCATAATGACTTAATTACTCAGACTTCAGATATATATATTTTTGCAACATCTTTGATCCATGTAGCAAGCTTTGGGCCAGTGAATCCCAAACCAGTTGGCTTGAGGGCACTAGGTGTTAAAACACCCTTACAGACTTAATAACTCGGATTTCAGACGTTTTTTTTATCCCATCGCTTTTAAGATGCTTCCTCCAATTAAACTAGAGCACTGAATATTACAAACTTTTCAATTACAGCTCATGTCCTTATGTTACCATGTATGTTGATAATACCTGTCAACTGAGCATATGAATATCCATTTTAATTATTTTTATGGAGAATTCACAAATTAAATAATTCAAAATGGAAATAAACAAAAATTAACTTGTTTCGAAATAGGTTGAGATACGTCTCAGGAGTGGAAACTCCTTACACAGCTATCTCACACCAATTTCACTCGATTAATCAAATTAAAAACACAAAAACACAAAATATTTTTTTGAGTTTTTTGTAAAATTTTTCAATTTTTTTTTTGTATTTTTCGAAAAATTTTGGACTAAAAATAAAAACAACATACAAACAAGATACTAATAAACTATTCCCCACCCCCAAACCTAAATGAGACATTGTCCCTAATGTCTTAAAAAGTAGAAGCTGAGTTCAGAAGATAGTACCTGGTTAGCTGAAATTCTATATCTAGAAAGGAAATTAAAGGTTGAGATCCAGATTTATCTCACGCTTCTTACCATGATCATCATCAGACCATTTTATCTTTGAAAGGATAGGGTCAATCTGTGGTGAAAAGGAGTTCTGGCAGTGAAGAGGAGTTCTTTCAGAGGTTTTGACACGAACCCATTTCTCCGGGCATCATCAAGAAATACACAAAGAAAATCATAAAATCCATCTACGTTGAACAATCCAATTTGTTTCTGGTGTATGTTCAAGTTCGCCCAAGATAGCACTGTAAAAATCTCCTCCAACGTACCCAAACCACCTAGCAAAGAAATAAAAGCATCAGCACGGTTAATCATTTCCACCAGTCGTTCAGACATACCTGGCACGATCAGTTCTTCTCCGTTCGATGATCCTATAAGATCCGCCTCTGCCAAAGGTTTTGGGATGATTCCCAGAACTTGACTGCCTCCATCATGTACGGCCTTTGAAACGATCCCCATTAATCCAAGATTGCCACCGCCGTATACTAGGTGCATATTCTTTTCAGCTATGACTCGACCCAATTCCTGTGCTGTTTCTACGTATTGTGGCTTAGTACCAACACTAGTACCACAAAAGACACATATATTTACAACTCGTCTTCTTGAAGTAGCTTCAATTTTATGTATGTTTCTTTTCTCAAATCTGGATGCCTTCAAAAGTGCAAAGATGAGTTGAATTTATAACACCTGAAAATGGGTGAGTAATAATAGCACTAGTATTTTCCAAAGAACGATTAGTAGCAAAACAGTAAATCGTGAAAGATAAAAAAGGTCTGGATTTTGTTGAAGAAAATAAAAGAAAACAACAAAACAAATCACAATTATTAGGAAAAGACAAAGAGATATAATATTTACAATAATTTACGGCTTGATTGACGTCTATACGTCAAAGACAAGCTTCCCATCCAATTTTCTTAAAAATTGACAAACATGATATTTTTGAGTCAGATTCCCAAGACTTAACTATTGTCTTTCTCTTTGGAATTGTGTATATAACACGTGAATTTCGTGATACACATATCCATTGGGATGCGTCTCAAGAGTTTTAGATACGTCATCCAAAGACTCCTTACTCAAGCCATCCATAATGAAATTAATCTTATCTTCATGGTTATCAGACTGTTAGTATTCCTAGAACATGTTAAGGATCTCTAAGAGTGATTCGTGTGTGAATAAAACAAAGAAAGTTACAGAAAAACTCATTTTGATCGGTTTTAGGATTTCAAAAATTCCTTTGGATGTAGAAGCTCGGAGCTTGAAATCGAGTTCCAAACTCTCGGGTGAGTTTCCCTATCACCTTGATTCACTCCTTATGTGCTAGCAAGAAACAATTTTGAAAGAAAAATTTTCCTCCAAGAAAAGCAAGGTTTCGGCCATGGGAGAGAGGAGAAGAGTGATGATGCTTTGTATTTTGTTTTTCCAAAAACAATTACCAAATCCTTTTTCTAAAAAGTGTATATACTTTTCAAAAAAGCAAAAGTCAAAGTGTGTAATACAAGTTTCCAACAAAAATCCACCACCAACTTCTATCACCAAAAAGGTGACTTATGATGTAAGTTGGTGGGCCCCACTTTAAATTCAAAAATCAAGTGGGCTTGCTCAACACACTTCAGGCTCGGGTTCGTTTAATCCGATTAAACGAATTTTTCGTGGCGGCGTAATTAAATTAAATAATAATGCCTAGCAAAATTATTGCGGAAGTCGCTTACGAATTAATTCCAAATTAATTCGTTTACTTGAATTAAAATTCAATTTTAATTCCGTATTGAAATCCGATTTCAATTAATATATCTAATATATTATTTTAGCCCATATTAATAAATTAAATAGAAAAATCCAATTTAACTATTAAATTTATTTTACCGATTAATTCCAAATTAACCGCGTTCTCTCTCTCTTCTCGACAAATTTAATCCAGATAAATTCTTTCTCTGTTAATTAATCCCAGATTAATTCTTGCCATAATTAATCCCAGATTAATTTTCTCTTTCATAATTAATCCCAGATTAATTCTGTTCGAGTCAAATCTCATCGGTGAATCTTTGGGAAGCGACCCAAGAGATCTCTGGATATGTTAGCAGTAAATACGGTCATCGGACTATCCGAACACGTGCGTACCCGTTACCACGTTCTTATCAATTTACAAGACATGGTTGGCTTCTAGCAAAGCACCGTGCCTACCTAATTCTCCAAAAATATTCTTTAAAGGAATATATAATCTTTATATGGCGTAGTATACAGTTTATTACGTATTACGATCCAGTTTCGGATGTCACATGCTAGGCCTAGGGCTGGAATTGTGTCTGCCCCGTTCGAAGCATATATCAGATCACTGGCAACTAGTCTCTATAATCAGATAATCATGACCTAATCATATTATCCCGATGACTGCAGTACTTAAGAGTACCATTATCCCGATGACTGCAGTACTTAAGAGTACCAGTTCCGTATCCTACGTGATCATCATCTCCATATGACTGAAGTGATACTTCCATCTTGACATCACACCCAATACACTACGATTGTCAGTATACCCAGAATAGGCATACACAGAACCTGTTAAAGCCTCGGACGACCAAAACCAAAGCGTACTGATTGTCGCAAGTATTAGCGATGCAAGTCTCAGGTTAAGACCAAATACACCTACCCTAATTCGAATTCCCATAGACACATAGTCATACTACCAATGGGATTCCGAGGGGTCTATCCAGAGCGAAGCTGTTCCCGTACCATCGGTAAACAGAACCTCCTATTACACTTGCATGAGTATCCAATACCCAAATATATGAGAACTATGCCGTTAAGCTTCCATAACGCACACAAGTGAAATACTAGTCTATTCCGTATTATCGATGTCCAGTCTCGATAATACTACGACTAGAGATATTTAATGATTAAACCTTTCATGGATTAATAATGTCTCATATCGTATTAATCCGGTACTAATCATATGGACTTTTATCATTTATATATCTAAGTAATCCAATTACAAAATGATAAAAGAGTAATTTCCTTTGTCACATAATTAATTTTGTACAAGAACACCATGTCCTTTACAAAATAGTGATGCTATGGGTCATAATTGTTCAACAATCTCTCACTTGGCCTATTACCAAACACTCAAGTGTCCAACACCTAAACTATGTACGGGTCGCTCATGCTTATGCTGAGATATCTCTTTCGCCAGCGGATTTACAAGGTTATCATCTGATGCGATTTATTCGATCATCACATCGCCACGATGTATGATCTCATGAATCAGATAAAACCGTCGAAGTACATACTTGGATCATTGATGAGACCGTAATTCCTTAGTCTGTGATATATCCCAGCTCAGCTGTTAACAGAACTACTCATAATCCAATTAAGAATTTTATAGATCCAAAATGCTTCTTTTGCTGCTTCAGCCGCAGCAATATAATCCGATTTGTTGAATCAGCAACAGTATCTTGCTTGGAAGATTTCCAGCTCACTGTTATGTTGTTCAAACAAAATATGTACCCTGATTGCATCTCAAAGTCATCTTTATCGGTTCGGAAACTTGCAACGGTGAACCCAGTTACCTCAAGTTCTCCTTCTCCTTCTCCATAAATTTAGAAAGCAACTTTAGTTCGTCTAAGATACTCAAGGATGTTATTTACATCAATCCAGTGACCATCACCTGGATCGGCATGATTGTGACTCCATATGCTCAAAGCATATGAGACACCAGGTCGTGTACATGTTTGTCACAGTACGAGCTATTGGAGAGTGCCAACAACTTTTAGATCTATCCAGTAGATCCTTATTCCTAGAATAAAGGTTGCTTCTCCAAGTATTCCATGGAGAATTTTAATGAGAGCCAAGCTTTCACCGATTCTTAACATGTGAATGTTATTTCCAAGAAATAACACATCATCAATGTATATGACATCTAATGTCAGTGCGCTCCCACTAACCTTCTTATATACACAAGAATCACCTTCGTTTTGAATGAAACCATATTGTAATATGATCTCATCAAAACGTTGGTCCCAAGAACACAATGTTTGCTTCAATCCATAAATGGATCGAATTAACTTGCAAATCTTGTTTGCATGTTTTGGCATGACAAAACCGTCAGGGTGTTTTATAAAACATCATCCAAAAGGTTTTCGTTAAGGAAAGCGATTTTGACGACCATCTGCCATATTTCATTATGAAATATGCAGCAATAGCAAGTATTATCCGAATGGATTTAATCACGACAAAAGGTAAAAGGTTTCATCGTAATCGACACTATGTTGATGACGATACCCTTTCGCTACAAGCCTAGCTTTGTATGTTTGTATGTTGCCATCCATGTTTGTCTTCACCATGAAGACACATTTGCTACCAATAGGCACAATGCCTTCTGGTACATCAACCACTGTCCAAACTTGGTTGGTATATATGGAATCTATTTCGGACTTCATGGTACTTTGCCATAAGCCGGAGTCGATACCTTGTATCGTTTCCTCATACGTAGTCAGTTCGTCTTCCTCAATAAGATTGACATCTACATGAGGTGAGATCAGAAACCCATACCTCTTAGGTTATTTCCTGACTCTCTCTGACCTACGCGGTTCTTGTGTATTAGAAGATTGTGGAACAGTCTCATCCCCGATGAAATGTTCATGTTCCGTGAGGGGATCTGTGCCAGGAACAGTATCACTCCGATTTTCATCGAGTTTTACTTTCCTCCCACTTACCACTGCATTTAGGAATTCCTCTAAGGAAAACCGCATGGAGAGCAACAAATATCTTGTTCTCTTGTGGGTTGCAAAGGTAATATCCTTTGGTTTCCCTAAGATAACCTACAAATAGGCATTTATTCGATTTGGGTTCTAGTTTGATACCATCTAAACGTTTAACATGCCCAACATTCCCAAATCTTCAGGAATGAGAAACCCGGTTTCTTTCCTGTCCATATTTCATATAGAGTCTGTCCAACAAACTTTGACGGAACCTTATTCAAAATAAGTATTGCACTATGCAATGCGTATCCCGTGAAGGAAATTGGTAGCTCAGTGCGATTCATCATTAACCTTACCATGTACAACAAAGTCTGGTTTCTCCGTTCGGACACACCACTCAATTGAGGTGTTCCGGGAAGAGTCCACTATGAAAGAATACCATACTCTTTCAAGTAATCAAGAAACTTATTTCTCAAGTATTTTCCATTGTGGTCCAACCGTAATATCTTAATACTTTTGGCTGTCTGTTTTTCTACTTCGTGTCGAAACTCTTTGAATTTATCAAAAGTTTATGATTTGTGTTTCATAAGATACACATAACCATAACGTGATGCAACATCCGTAAAGGTTATGAAGTACTCATAACCACCTCTAGCCTAGCTAAACATGGGCCCACTTACGTCACTATGAACGAGGGCTAACAGCTCGGTGGCACGTACACCTTTACCGTTAAAAGGCGTTTTAAGCATTTTGCCTAATAAAATAGATTTGCAGACGTCATATGATTTAGGATCAAATATATCCATAGTATCCATTCTTCAAAAGAGTGGATATACGAGTCTTGTTAATGTGTCCTAGACAACAATGCCATAAATAAGTCTCATATGATTTACTCAGTTTGAGATTTTGTTTGTCATGTTATTTCTTTGAGATTCATTTATATTCGAAATATAAATACTGTTATTCACATCTAATGTGTATATCTCAATATCATCTTTATAAACAAAACACCCAGTGTTATGGAACATAAAGGTATACCCGCAACATGTTAAACTAGATATAGAGATAATATTTCTAGTCAAACTAGGTATATTATAACAGTTTCCTAATTTAAGTACATGCCCAAAGAGCAGTTCCAAAACTCAGGTTCCCACAGCCAAAATAGCGACTCTCATCCCGTTTCCGACTCATAGGTCTATCTCAACTGAAGCCAGTCTCCTGCTAATCAGTAGATCCCGCACATCAGTACATATGTATATACCAAACCCAATATCAAAATCCAATTTTAAAACTAGCAGTGGATATGTTTATGACAAACACATATGAAGTCGGAGCCTTGCCCGCCTTCACTTCTAACATGTTTGCCTTGTACATACAGCAGTCACGCTTCTAGTGACCCCGTTTGCCACAGTTTAGGCAGACATCTTGGGATATGTCATTTGTCTTCCTAGAAGACATTGACGATTTTGCCTTTGTCTTTTTTTCACACCCCCAGAAGCCTTCGGCCAAGCCTTGGCCTTCTGGGATGTCGAAATAAGATGCATCTTGAGCTTCTTGCCCTTTTGGAAGCTCTGGATCTGCCTCCTTGAGCATAGCCATTAACTCTCCAAGAGTTTTCTCTTGGTTCATAATGAACCCGCCCCAGCATTCGGGCAGAGACTGTAAGATCAAATCTATGGAAGTCTCGGCCTCGTAGGTAATGCCCAGCTAACCTTAGCTGTTCGATGTCAGCAATCCTCTGCGACACCTAGTGCTTGACAAATGTACCTTGTGACATGCGCGAACGAAAGAACTTCTTTTGCAATTCATACTTCTGAGATCTAAGGTTAGATCTATGAAGATCCTTTAATTTCAACATCATGGTATAAGGATCTAATCCTTAGTTCTGACAATGAAATTAAGGAGTCATTGCGGCAAGCATGATGGATTGAGCACTAAAGTTATCATCACAATGAGTATTCCAAAGCTCATGCTCCACTATTTGCTCAACTCCGGGCTCAGGCCCGAGAGGTCGCTCTATCAAATAAAGTAACTTCTCGGCTCTCAGGACTACCTTGAGGTTTATTTCCCAATCTGGAAAATTGGAGCCGTTAAAGACATTTTCACCTAGGATTATGTCCTTTGACGCTAATCTTTCCAGTTATATTGATTGCTATAGTCCAACTATCCAATCAAAGATTTCAAGTACTATCAAATGTAATGATTACTATAGTCCAATTATATAATCAACTACAAATGATCGGTTACATTCAAATGTAATGATTACTATAGTCCAACTATATAACCAACTACAAATGAAGTAGTGTCTTGTATAGTCTAACTGTTCAAAGAAAGCAATATTCAATATTAGTCCAACTAATATATTTATAACAACGATAAATTAAAAATAAAAGAACGAGTATTGGCAAGTATTTAAAAGAAATTGCAAATTTAATACTTGCCTCCCACTATTTTTTTCAGCGAGCCTCTAACCCTCTGTGGAGTACTCGGGAAACCTAATTTCCTAGTGGGCTAGGATCCCGTTAAATAACACACAACCTTGACTTTAGCCAACAAGTTGTATGAAACTTAACTAGGTAGATCTCTAAGATCAATTGGATCCCATCCAATTCCTAGATCCAGTAGGTGGACCTCCAAGTCCGAAACATATATCCAATATATTTCCTAACCTATTTCATCTGAATCAACTAAGCCTTGGCTTTGGCTCAACAAGCTTAATGATTCCAGTTAAGCGGGACCCATTGATAGTGGGAAAGCTTCGTAATCCACATCGATGAACTAGAAGTGACCTTGACTTTGGCCAACAAGTCACAACCGTCCAAGACATACGATATAGAACAAAACTTTTGTGGTTCAAACACATCCGCGATGGACATTGATCTTGACTTTGGCCAACAAACCAATGCCAATCTTGGATCTTGAGAGAGAACCACTCAATGGATGGAAGAAAAACGCTTAATATTTGATGAGGGTTTTTCGCGTAAATTGGCAACCAATTTATTATCTTTGATTAGGTCTCATCATACACCCTTAAGCATGCATTCTAAAATCATGATAAGGCGCGAATAAAATTAATAATGATATGCGGATGGATATATAACAAACTTTGTTCCTAGAATAATCTCTCATTTCCTCTCTCCCGCTAGCACTATTCTTACTTCTACCCAATTACATAATACATCAAAGAAACCTCATTAACATTGAGGGGAATTGGTGAGAAGAGAAATACAATGAGAAAGAGATAATAGGCTGGACACGCAAGTCCAATTTAATAAATTCTAGATTTATTACAATAATTTCTAAAATTGCCCTAACCCTTCTAATATCCATCCGATATACATTATTCATACAATCCATCCAAGTATTCACACAAAGCATGTTATTCAATCAATCTAATCCAATTAATTAATCTTTGAATTAATGACCATCCAATGTTCAAACAACGATTTGATTTGCGCGAGTCCAATTCGTTTAAGAATAAATACTCAAAGTACGTATTCTTGAATTATATCGAACTAAAATTTTAAATCCAATTTAATTTGTATTCAATACTAATTCTAATTTAATTCCAAATTAAATAATTACACTTATTTAGTGCCTTTTAGATTAGATTCTAAATCCAATCTTAATGGGTCTCAAAGGCCCAATTAACATCCAATGTCAATTTAATTTAAAGTCCAATGGGCTTTTAATTAATTCTTAAGGCATGGGCTTTGGCCAATATTGATCAAACCCAAATGCCAAGGCCCAATTAAGGAATCACCATTTGTCATAAAATCAATTTAGGCCCATTAGGCCCAATTAAATTGCTAAAGGCCCAATTATTATATTTGGACTTTATGGAATGGTTTTAGGCCCAATTTGGATCCAATCCAATTGTCCTAAACCAAGCTTGGCCCAACCAAGCCCATTAAGCCCAAATACAATAAAATTAGCCCAATCCAATTTTAATGACTAATTTATTATTAACATAATATTCTAAATATCACATTAATAATTAAAGTGTAATTTTCATAATTAATTAGTTAAACTAATTTTTCCAAAATATCAATTAAACTAATTAATCATGCTTTAATTATCCAATTTATGTCCAACACAAATTAAAGCAAAACAACTCATTCCATGCTTATGGTTCACGACATTTTGGCATAATAACAATCAATTTTTGATTTCAATCCAATTAAACCAGTCAATCAATTTACATATCATGCAATAAACTCATCCAATAGTCTAATTAACAAATTAATCACCATGAACTCTCCTAGGGTAGTTTCGGCCATGGCTAGGGAATTAGGGAAAATTTTATCCAATTCATTTTCTCAATTTCTAAGATGTAAATCTAATTCATCATCATCAAAGCTCAACCAAACAACCAATTGAAGAAATCATGCTCAAAACATAAAAACCCCAAATTAAAGTATATAAACCCTACGTTCAAATCAGCTTAGATCTCGCTCTGATACCATTGTTAGTGTTCCTAGAACATGCCAAGGATCTCTAAGAGTGATTCTGTGTGAATAAACACAAAAGTTGCGGAAAAACTCACCTTGATCGGTTTTAGGATTTCAATTCCTTTGGATGTAAAAGCTCGGAGCTTGAAATCGAGTTCCAAACTCTCGGGTGAGTTTCCTATCACATTGATTCACTCCTTATGTGCTAGCAAGAACAAATTTTGAAAGAAAATTTTCCTCCAAGAAAAGCAAGGTTTCGGCCATGGGAGAGAGGAGAAGATAAAAGATGTTTTGTATTTTGTTTTTCCAAAAACAATTACCAAATCCTTTTTCCAAAAAGTGCATATACTTTTCAAAAAAGCAAAAGTCAAAGTGTGTAATATAAGTTTCCAACAAAAATCCACTACCAACTTCTATCACCAAAAAGGTGACTTAAGATGTAAGTTGGTGGGCCCCACTTTAAATTCAAAATTCAAGTGGGCTTGCTCAACACACTTCGGGCTCGGGTTCGTTTAATCCGATTAAATAAATTTTGTGTCGCAACGTAATTAAATCTAATTTAATTAAATAATAATGCCTAGCAAAATTATTGCGGAAGTCACTTACGAATTAATTCCAAATTAATTCGTTCACTTGAATTAAAATCCAATTTTAATTCCATATTGTAATCTGATTTCAATTAATATATCTAATATATTATTTTAGCCCATATTAATAAATTAAATAAAAAATCCAATTTAACTATTAAATTATTTTACCGATTAATTCCAATTAACCGCGTTCTCTCTCTCTTCTTGACGAATTTAATCCCAGATAAATTCTTTCTCTGTTAATAATCCCAGATTAATTCTTGCCGTAATTAATCCCAGCTTAATTTTCTCTTTCATAATTAATTCCAATTAATTATGTTCGAGTCAAATCTCATCGGTGAATCTTTGGAAAGCGACCCAAGAGATCCCTGGATATATTGGTATTAAATACGGTCATCAGACTATCCGAACACGTGCGTACCCGGTACCACGTTCTTACCGATTTTCAAGACATGGTTGGCTTCTAGAAAAGCATCGTGCCTACCCAATTCTCCAAAAATATTCTTTAAAGGAATATATAATCTTTATCAGGCGTATTATACAGTTTATTGCGTATTACGATCCAGTATTGGATGTCGCATGCTAGTCCTAGGGCTGGAATTATGTCTGCCCCGTACGAAGCATATATCGGATCACTGGCAACTAGTCTCTATAATCGGATAATCATGACCTAGTCATATTATCCCGATGACTGCAGTACTTAAGAGTACCGGTTCCGTATCCTACGTGATCATCATCTCCATATGACTGAAGTGATACTTCCATCTTGACATCACACCCAATACACTACGATTCTCAGTATACCCAGAAGAGGCATACACAGAACCTGTTAAAGCCCCAGACGACCAAAACCAAAGCGTACTGATCGTCGCAAGTATTAGCGATGCAAGTCTTAGGTTAAGACAAAAAAAACCTACCCTGATTCGGATTCCCATAGACACATAGTCATACTACCAATGGAATTTCGAGGGGTCTATCCAGAGCGAAGCTGTTCCCGTACCATCGGTAAACAGAATCTCTTATTACACCTGCATGAGTATCTAATACCCAAATATATGAGAACTATGCCGTTAAGCATCCATAATGCGCACAAGTGCAATACTAGTTTATTCCGTATTATCGATGTCCAGTCTCGATAATACTACAACTAGGGATATTTAATGATTAACCTTTCGTGGATTAATACTGTCTCATATCTTATTAATCCGGTACTAATCATATGGACTTTTATCATTTATATATCTAAGTAATCCAATTACAAAATGATAAAAGAGCAATTTCTCGGTAGGAGTGTCATTTTTGGTTCGCTCCCAGCTTCATATCATCAATTCGTGATGTATTTCAACATGAATGGGATTATTTGTTCCTACTATAAACTGCATAGGATGTTGATCATGGCGGAAGAGGACCTAAGGAAGGGAGTACTGACTCACCCTCTGAAACCAACTTCACTCTCTACTTCTTCCCAGGCCCGGCCAAAGGGAAAGAATATGAAAGCGAATAATAAGAAGGGTTTCGGTCCTCCACCGTAAGGAAAGATAGCAAAGCCTAAGAGGGCTTCCGAAGACAAATGCCATCACTGCAGCAAAGTCGGGTACTGTAAAAAGGAACTTTCCTGACTACATTTCCCAGATAAGGAAGGAGAGAGCATCTACATCAGGTACATTTATTTTTCCAATTATTGATATCTCACTAGCTTGTGAAGCTGTTACATCTAGCTGGATTTTGGATTATGCTTGTCCTGTTCACATTTGCAATTCGTTGCAGGTGCTGAAGGAAAGTAAGAAACTGAAGCCTGGAGAGATGCAGTTGTGCTTTGGGAGTGGAGACTCTTTGGATGCAGTTGCAGTGAGAGTATGTGAGATCCCATTACCGAATGGCAGCCTTTTGTTGTATGATTGCTACGTTGTACTAGGATGTGTAGCAAATATTATATCTCCTTTTGTATTAGATACAGAAGGTTATCATGTTAATATTAAGAACTGTTCTTTATATTTATATGATAAACGTAATATTCAGATCCTTTGTTGTCCAAATGAGCATGGTCATTACACATTGCATACTTCTAGAGATATTTTTAATACTAGGAATAATAAACATAGTTTACATGTAGTTGATAATACTGAACTTTGGCATTTGAGGCTAGGTCATATAGGCGTTAAACGCCTTACCCAATTGGTTAGGAATGGTTTGATACCAGATCTACCATTGAACCCTATCCAACTTGTGAATCATACATTCAAGGTAAGATGACCAAAGCCCCATTTTCTGGTATTAGACATCGCGCCACTAACTTACTGGAACTCGTACATTCGATGTATGTGGTCCACTAAGTCAGATTGCTCACAGTGGTTATTCGTAATTCGTTACTTTTACCGATGGTTTGTCACGGTATGGTTATGTTTATCTGATGAGACATAAATCGGAAACCTTTGAAAAGTTCAAAGAGTTCCGTAATAAAGTAGAAAAACAAACTGGTCAATATATTAAATGCATTTGATCTGATCGAGGCGGCGAATATATGAGTAGTGAGTTCATGGATTATATGAAGGAGAATGAGATTATCTCTCAATATACTCCTCCAAGTACTCCACAATACAATGGAGTGTCTGAAAGGAGAAATTAGAATTTATTGGATATGGTCCAATCTATGTTGAGTTTTACAGATTTGCCCTATTACTTATGAGGCTACTCTCTTTTAACAGCTGCACATCTTTTGAATAAGATTCCTTCAAAAGCTGTTCCTACGACTCTATATGAGATATGGACCGGTAGGAGGCCAAACCTTAATTATATTAAGGTTTGGGGTTGTCCTGCCTATGTCAGGTTGACTCAGTAAGATAAGTTTTCGCCTCGAGGGTAAGAGTTTAGGTTTGTTGGATATCCTTCGAATACGAAGGGATATCTATTCTATGATACCGAGCATCAAAATGTGTTCGTAGCTCGCTTCACAAAATTTCTAAAAGTAGAATTTTTATCAAAAGGTGGTAATCATAGACAGGTTGAACTTGATGAAGTCCAACCTGAAAACAACGAACCAATGGAGGAACCTGAAGTTCAAGTAGATGAAGAACCTTCAACATACACACTCCATAGGTCACAAATGATATCTAGACTTCATGAACGCTTGTATTTGATACAAGAAAAGAGTCTCGATGTTCTCTTAGTTGAAGAGACTGATCCTTTTACCTATAGAGAATCGATGTTGGACATCGACTCCGTGAAGTGGCAAAATGCCATGAAATCCGAGTTAGACTCAATACATGAGAATCAAGTTTGGGACTTGGTTCCGCTTCCCGAAGGAATTATTCCTATCAGTTGTAAATGGGTTTACAAGAGGAAGCGCGAGCCTGATGGAAATGTTGAAACTTATAAGGCCCGATTGTAGCAAAATGTTACACGCAGCGACCTGGTATCGAATACGATGAAACCTTTTTCGCCAGTAGAAATGCTTAAGTCTATTAGGATTTCACTTTCAATAGATGCGTATCATGATTACGAGATTTGGCAAATGGATGTAAAAATGGCTTTTCTAAATGGATTTCTTGATGAAGAAATCTATATGGAACATTCAGAAGGTTTTGCTTCTAGTGAGAACTCAGGTATGGTATGTAAGCTTAAGAAGTCCATTTATAGACTTAAACAAGCTTCACGAAGTTGGAATCTTCTATTCAAGATTTTCTGGTTTTCTTAAGTATTCGGAAGAATCTTGTGTGTATCAGAAGGCCAGTGAGAGCATGGTGGTATTTTTAGTCCTCTATGTTGACGACATCCTAATAATTGGGAATGATATATGAATGATGATGTTAGTGTCCTAGACATGCCCAAGGATCCTAAACAAGATTTGTGTGTGAATTTACCAATTAAAATTGCGGAATACTCACATTGGTTGGTTGGTGAAATTTCAAAAATTTTCCATGGATGTAGAAGCTCCAAGCTTTGATTTGAATTCCAAACTCAAGGGTGAGTTTCCCTATCACCTTTCTTTGACTCCTAAAGTGCTAGCAATGGTGAATTTTTGCAACAAAAATTCAAGGAGATGGGAAGCAAGGTTTTGGCCTTGGTAGAGAGGAAAAAAGAGAGTGAATAGTTGTTGGACAATTATGACCCATAGCGTCACTATTCGTACAGATCATGATGTTGTTGTACAAATTAACTATGTGACAAATGAGATTGCTCTCTTATCATTTGTGATTAGATCACCAAGATATATAAATGATATGAGGTCCTTATGATTTGTTCATGGATTGAGAATGATATGAGACAGTATCAGTCCACGAAGGATAAATCATTAAATATCCATAGTCAGAGTATTATCGAGATTGGACATCGATAAATGCGTAAAAGACTAGTATTATACTTGTGCGCGTTGTGAGGGCACAACGACATAATTATCATATATTTGGGTATAGGATACTCATGCAAGTGTAATAGGAGGTGTGTTTTACCGATGGTACGGGAAACAGCTTCGCTCTGGATAGACCCCTTCGGAATTCCATTGGTAGTATGACTATGTGTCTATGGAAGTCTGAAATCAGGGTAGGTGTATTTGGTCTTAACCTAAGACTTGCACCGCTAATACTTGCGACAATCAATATACTTTGGTTTTGGTCGTCCAGGGCTTTAACCGGTTTATGTGTACGCATCTTCTGGGTATATCGAGAATCGTAGAGTGTTGGGTGTGATGTCAAGACGGAAGTATCACTCCATTCATATGGAGATGATGGTCACGTAGGATACGGAACTGGTTCTCTTATATGCTGCAGCTATCGAGATATTATGACAAGGTCATATATATCCGATTATAGAGACTAGTTACCAGACATCCGACATGTGCTTCATACGGGGCATACACAATTCCAGCCCCAGGCCTAGCACGTGATCATCCGATACTGGATCGACATACGCAATACTACGTATACTACGCCTGATATAGATATTTTATTCCTATAAGGATATTTCTGGAGAATTGGGTAGGCATGGTGCTTTGCTAGAAGCCAACATTGTCTTGTAAATCGGTATAAACATAGTACTAGGTACTTACGTGTTCGGATAGTCCGACGACCAAATTTACTGCCAACATATCCGAGGATCTCATGGGTCTCTTCCCGAAGATTCACTGATGACGTATGACTCGCACTTTTATTAATCTGGGATTAGTTAGACGAGAGAGAAAATTAATCTGGTATTAATTACAGAGATATTTTATCTGAGATAAAATATCATTTAAAGAGAGATAACGATTAATTTGGAATTAATCGATTAATTAATATATTCGATATATTATTCGAGAGTTAAAGCATGTGTATTGCGTTTGATTTTTTGTTAAAATGTGTTGGACATGTTTTAATGTTGATAAGCATGATTAATTGTAAAAATTTGTGTTTTGGAAATATTGATTTGGGTAATTAATTGTGTAATACACTTTATGTAATTAAATTGTGAAATTGGATTTTTATGGTTTAATTAAATTGGGCTTAAAATTGGATTTGGGCTTGTTATGTTGTTATTGGGCTTATTGGGCTTGGTTGTACCAAGTTGGGTTTAGGCTAAATTGGTTGGATCCAATTGGGCCCAAAACCGCTTCCATAAAACCCAAATGCGACTAATGGACCTTAATTAGTTTAATTGGGCCTAATGGGCCTAAATTGATTTATAGGCTTATGGGGTTACTCCTTGATTGGACTTTGGTTTTGGGTTTGACCCGAGTTGACCAAAAGTCCACGCCTTATGAAATTAATTAAAAGCCTATTGGACTTTAATTAAATTGACGTTGGACGTTAATCGGGCTTTGAGACCCGTAACGATTAAATTTGGAATTTAAGTCGTAAAGGTTATTAATAAAGTGTGATATTTAATTTGGAATTAAATAGCTAATTAGTATTAAATACAAATTGAATTGGATTTAATTATGTAGTTTAATTTAATTCAAGAATTCGTACTTTAAGTACTTATTCGCAAAACGAGTTTGACTCGAGCAAAATCAAATCGTTGTTTGAACATTGGATGGTCATTAATTATCAGATTAATTAATTTGATTAGATTGATTGATAACATGCTTGTGTGAATACATGGTTGCGATGCATGAATAATGTATATCGGATGGATATTAGATGGTGGGACAATTTTAGAAATTGTTGTAATAAATTTGATTTATTAATTGGACCTGCGTGTCAAATATATTAAATTTTAGCTGGACTAATATTTAAACGTTGTTTTAATTAACAGTTGGACTGTATTCAAATTATTCATTTATATTTGATTATATAATTGGATTATAATAATCAATATATTTGATTTAATTAATTATAGTTGATTAAAATAGTTGGACTATAATAATCATTATAATAAATAGTACCTAAATCGTTGAATAAATAGTTGGACTATTAGAATCAAGATAAAATTGAAAGATTGACATTTAAAACATAATCCTAGGGAAAATGTATTTAAATGGTTTAATTTTCAAAATTGGGAAATATTTCAGGATGGTCCTGGAAAATAATAAGTTACTTTATTTGCCCGGAGTTAAGCAAATAGTAGAGCATAATCTTTGGAAGATTCATGTGATGATAACTTTAGTGCTTAATCCATTAAGCTTGTCGCAGTAGACTCCTTAATTTCTTTGTCAGAACTAAGGGTTAGATCCTTAAAGTATGATATTGAAATTGAAGGATCTTCAAAGATCTATCTTTAGATCTAAGAAGTACTAAATTGCAATAAATAACTCTTGGAGAGTTAATGACTATTCTCAAGGAGACAAAGTCAAAGTTTGCAATAAGGCAAGTAGTGCAAGGCGCACCTTACTTTTATATTCTAGAAACCCAAGGCTTGGCCAAAGGCTTCTGGAATATGAAAAAGGGCAAAGGCAAAATCATTATAATCTTCTAGGAAGAAAAATGACATATCCCAAAATGTCTGCCTAAATTGTGGCAAACGGGATCGCGGAAGCGTGACTGCCGTTTGGACAAAGCAGACATGAAGGAATTGAAGACGAGCAAGGCTCTGACTTCAAATATGTTTATCATAAATATGTTCACTACTAGTAATAAAATTGGATTTTAAATACTTAGTTTGGTACATAAATACATACTGATGTTCAGAATCTGCTATGAGCAGGATACTAACTTCAGTTGAGATTAATCTGCGAATTGGAAACGGGATGAAAGTCGCTGTTTCAACCGTAGATACCTAAGTTTAGGAACTACCTTCGAGTGTGTACTTAAATTAGGAAACTGTTATAATGTGACTAGTTTGACTAGAACATCATCTCTATATCAGTGTTTAACCCGCTGCGGGTGAACCTTTATATTCTAGAACACTAAAGTGTTTCATTATATAAGATGATATTGAGATAAACACATTAGATGTGAATAACAGAATTTATATTTTGAATATAAATAAATCTCAAATGTATTACATGACAAACAAATAGCTCAAACTGATTTGATCAGAAGAAACTAATTGTGGCATTGTTGTCTGGGATACAATCAAACAAGACTCGTATATCCACACTTTCGAAGAGTGGGTACTAGGACTGATTTGATTCCATTCAAATAAAGTCTACGAATCTAGTTTATTGGGCAAAGTGCCTAAAACACCTTTACTTGGTAAAAGTACAAATGCCACCAATCTGTTAGCTCTAGTTCATAGTGAAGCAAGTGGGCCCATGTCTAGCTAGGCTAGAGATGGATATGGATATTTCGTTACCTAAACGGATGTGGCATCGTGTTATGGTTATGTGTCTCTTTTGAAACATAAATCAGAATAAGTTTCGACAAGAAAATAGCCAAACAGATCGGCTATAGTATTATATCGTCACGGTAAGACCGTAATGGAAAATACTTAAGCAATAAGTTTCTAATATACTTGAAAGAGTATAATATTCTTTCAATAACGACTCCTCTCGGAACACGTCAATTTGACGGTGTGTCCGAAAGGATTAACCGAATTGTGTTAGACATGATAAGGTTAATCATGAGTCGCTCTGAGCTACCATTTCCTTCAAATGATACGTATTAACAGTGCATAATTTATTTAGAATAAAGTTCCATAAAATCTGTTTGACAGAATTCATATTAGATATTAACAGGAAAGAAACCATGTGTCTCATTCCTGAATATTTGGGAATGCTAGGCATAAGTTTGGATGATACCAAACTAGAACCCAAATTGGATAAGTGCCAATTGTAGGTTATCCTAGGGATACCAAAGTATAATACTTATACATCTCAGTAGAGAACAATGTAATTGTTGCTCGCCATGCGGTTTTTCGAAAAGGAATACCGATATACAGTGGTAAGTGGGAGGATAGTAAAACTTGATGAAAATCGGAGTAATACTATTCCAGGCACCGATTCCTTAATGGAACATAAATAGTTCATCAAGAATGGAACTATTACCAGTAATCTTCGAATACACAAGAACCACGTATGTCGGAGAGAGTCAGAAAACAACCTGGGGTATGGGTTTCTGATCGTACCTCATAAAGATGTCAATCTTAATGAGGAATACCAACTGAATACGTATGAGGAAATGATACAAGGTATCGACTCCCAATTATAACAAAGTTTCATGACATCCGAAATGGATTCCATGTATATCAACAAGTTTGGATACTAGTTGATGTACCGCAAGGCATTGTGCCTATTGGTATTTATAAGTCTTCAAGAAAGACATATATGGATGGAAACATACCAATGTACTAAGCTAGGCTTGTAGTAGAAAGATATCGTTATCAACATTGTGTTGATTACGATTCAACCTTTTAACTGTTGCCATGGTAAATTCATTTGGATAATGCTGCATGTTTCATTTATGAAATATGCCAGCTGAACGGGAAAATGGCTTTCCTTAAAAGGAAACCTTTTGGAGGATGTTTACAACATCCTGTCGGTTTTGACGTAACATAACTAGCAAACAAGGTTTGCAGGTTATTCGATCCATGTTTGGATTGAAGAAAACATTAGGTTCTTGGAATTATCGTTTTGATGTAATCATATGGTTTATGATTTAATTCAAAACGAATATGATTCTTGTGTATATAAGGAGGTTAGTGGGAGCGCACTGACAATAAATGTCCTATAAAATAATGATAATATGTCATTTCTTGGAAATGATATTCCTATAAATACTATACAGTTTTGAATAACGGAACAATGAGTTGGAAATCTTCCAAGCAAGATACTGTTACCGAATAAACAACAAATGCAGATTATTGCTGCAGCTGAGGCAGCAATAGAAGCCTTCTGGGTCGATAAAAATCTAATTAGATTAGATATATTTATGTTAGCAGCTGAGCTAGGCTTCAGCACAGGCTAAAGAATTAATGGTCTCATCAACGATCCAGATACATTCTTCGACTATTCATCTGATTCGTTCGGATCATACATCGTGGCGATGTGATGATCGTATAAATCGCATCAGACGATAATCATGCAAATCCGCTGACGAAAACCTTTCCTCAGCAATTTGAGCCAACCGTATATAGTTCGGGTGTCAGACACTCGAGTGACTGGCTATAAGCCAAGTGGGAGATTGTTGGACAATTATGACCCATAGTGTCACTATTTGTACATATCATGGTGTTGTTATACAAATTAACTATGTGACAAAGGAGATTGCTCTCTTATGATTTATGATTAGATCACCAAGATATATAAATGATAGGAGGTCCTTATGATTTGTTCCTGGATTGAGAATGATATGAGACAGTATCAGTCCACGAAGGATAAATCATTAAATATCCCTAGTCAGAGTATTATCGAGATTGGACTTCGATAAATGCGTAAAAGACTAGTATTACACTTGTGCGCGTTGTGAGGGCACAAAAACATAGTTCTCATATATTTGGGTATAGGATACTCATGCAAGTGTAATAAGAGGTTGTGTTTTACCGATGGTACGGGAAACAGCTTCGCTCTGGATAGACCCCCTCGGAATTCCATCGGTAGTATGACTATGTGTCTATGGAAGTCCGAAATCAGGGTAGGTGTATTTGGTCTTAACTTGAGACTTACACCGCTAATACTTGTGACAATCAATATACTTTATTTTTGGTCGTCCAGGGCTTTAACCGGTTTCTGTGTATGCATCTTCTGGGTATATCGAGAATCGTAGTGTGTTGGGTGTGATGTCAAGATGAAAATATCACTCCAGTCATATGGAGATGATGATCACGTAGGATACGGAACTGGTTCTTTTATATGCTGTAGCTATCGAGATATTATGACAAGGTCATGTATATCCGATTATAGAGACTAGTTACCACACATCCGACATGTGCTTCGTACGGGGCAGACACAATTCCAGCCACAGGCCTAGCACGTGATCATCCGATACTGGATCGACATACGCAATACTACGTATACTACGCCTGATATAGATCTTATATTCCTATAAGGATATTTCTGGAGAATTGGGTAGGCATGGCGCTTTGCTAGAAGCCAACCTTGTCTTGTAAATCAGTATAAACATAGTACTAGGTACTTACGTGTTCGGATAGTCCGACGACTGAATTTACTGCCAACATATCCGGGGATCTCATGGGTCGCTTCCCGAAGATTCACCGATGACGTATGACTCACACTTTTATAATCTGGGATTAATTAGATGAGCGAGAAAATTAATCTGGGATTAATTACGGAGATATTTCATCTGGGATAAAATATCATTTAAAGAGAGATAACGATTAATTTGGAATTAATCGATTAATTAATATATTCGATATATTAAACGAAATTGGATTTCGACGCGGAATTAAAATTAGATTTTAATTCGGGCGAACGAATTAATTTAGAATTAATTCGTTAGTGACGTGAATAATGATTTCACTAGGCATAATCATTTAATTACGTCGCAACGGAAAATTCGTTAATTTGGAATTAGCGAACCCGAGCCCGGGATTATTTGCGAGCGCATTCGTATTTCGAATTCGAGTGCGGCACGCAAGTCAAATCAAGTGTCAAATCGCTAGTCGCATTTAGCGTCACATCATTCGTCAATCAAGTGATAGATGTCTTTCACTTTGAGTGATTGACGCAAGTCACTATTCATGATTGATGGGAATTGATGGAAGTGGTTGAAGCCTTTAATGGCTTGACTTTTTTGTATTTGATAAATCAATTTTATTTGATTTTTTGAAATTGAAAAAGGTGTATTGAATACACTAAATCAAATACCAAAAATATCACTTCAATTCTCTCTCTCTTCTCACGTTTTTGGGAGCCAAATTTGCTCTCTCTCTCTCTCTCTTGGCCTTGGAGGTCTTCTTCTCCCCTTCACTGGTTCTGTTTTTGCCGTGAAAATGGAGAAGCAAATGAGTGATTTTGTTGCAAAATCAAAGTGCTAGCACACTCTAGGAGACATACGAAGGTGATAGGGAAACCCACCTGTGTGCATGGAATCGTTTCATCATAAAGCTTGGAGCTTTAAAGACATCAATGGCCGAATTTTTGAAGATAAAAAACTGCCACTGCCGAACTTGGAGGAGGACAGAAAAAGAATTGTTGTCTTCACCGCATCATCTCAACCGATCGATGTAAGTATTCCGTAACTTCTCGATGTATTCACATATGTATTTTCAATGCTTGAAATGATCTTGGGATGCTTAGAAAATTCCAACAATAGTATCTTCCAAAGTTGACTTGTTGTGTGCTTTCAAAAAAAAGTGTGTGTGTTTAAAAGTTGTAATAAATACAAGCCAACTACATCCATCACTAATAGTGACATGTGATGTAAGTTGTGGGTCCCACCCAATTAAATTCCAAAATTTGGTTGGCTTACACAACACACTTTAGGCCGATTCGTTTAATCCGACTAAATGAATTTTTCCGTTGCGACGTAATTAAATCCAATTTAATTAAATAATAATGTCTAGCAAAATTATTACGAAAGTCGCTTACGAATTAAATCCAAATTAATAGTTCGCTTGAATTAAAATCCAATTTTAATTCCATATTGTAATCCAATTTCAATTAATATATCCGATATATTATTTTAGCCCAATTAATAAATTAAATAGTAAAATCCAATTTTAACCATTAAATTTATTTTGCCGATTAATTCCAAATTAATCGCGCTCTCTCTTATACACGAATTTAATCCCAGATAAATTCTTACCGCAATTAATCCCAGATTAATTCTTTCTCTCATAATTAATCCAAATTAATTCTTGCCGTAATAAATCCCAAATTAATTTTCTCTCTCCTAATTAATCCCAGATTAATTCTGTTCGAGTCAAATGTCATCGGTGAATCTTTGGGAAGCGACCCAAGAGATCCTTGGATATGTTGGCAGTAAATACGGTCATCGGATTATCTGAACACGTGCGTACCCGGTACCACGTTCTTACCGATTTACAAGACATGGTTGGCTTCTAGCAAAGCACCGTGCCTACCCAATTCTCCAGAAATATATTCAACATGGAATATATATAATCTGTATCAGGCGTAGTATACAATGTATTGCGTATTACGATCCAGTATCGGATGTCAAATGCTAGGCATATGGCTGGAATTGTGTCTGCCCCGTACGAAGCATATATCAGATCACTAGCAACTAGTCTCTATAATCAGATAATCATGACCTAGTCATATTATCCCGATAGCTACAACACTTAAGAGTACTAGTTTTGAATCCATGCATGATCATCATCTCCATATGACTGAAGTGATACTTCCATCTTGACATCACACCCATACACTACGATTCTCAGAAGAGGCGTACACATAACATGTTAAAGCTCTGGACGACCAAAACTAAATTATACTGATTGTCGCAAGTATTAGCGATGCAAGTCTCAAGTTAAGACCATATACACATACCTTGATTCGGATTCCCATAGACACATAGTCATACTACCAATGGGATTCCGAGGGGTCTATCCATAGTGAAGCTGTTCCCGGTCCAGCGGTTAACAGAACCTCCTATCATACTTGTATAAGTATCCAATACTTAAATATATGAGAACTATACCGTTAAGCTTTCATAACGCGCACAAGTGTAATAGTAGCCTATTCCACATTATCAATGTCCAGTCTCGATAATACTACGACTATGGATATTTAATGATTAAACCTTTCATGGATTAATACTGTCTCATATCTTATTAATCCGGTACTAATCATATGGACTTTTATCATTTATATATCTAAGTAATCCAATTATAAAATGATAAAAGAGCAATTTCCTTTTTCACATAGTTAATTTGTATAAAGAACGTCATGTCTTTTACAAATAGTGATGCTATGGGTCATAATTGTCCAACAGATGCAAGGCGTCAAATCTTACCTCTGTAAGAATTTCTCCATAAAGGACCTAGGATAAGCTTCTTATGTTTTAGGCATAAAAATCCTTAGAGATAGAGAGAGGAAGTTGATTGGGTTATCTCAATCAACGTACATAGATAAGATCTTGGAAAAATATAATTTTGGTAACTATGAGACAACAAATATACCGTTCAGACATGGGATTCATATTTCAAGGAAGATAAGTCCACAGACAGAAGATGAGAAGGTTAGAATGTCTAACCAACCTTATGCTTCGTGTTTGGGTAGCATAATATATGTCATGTTATGTATTAGGTCTGATATCAGTTTTGCTGTTAGCATAACCAGTAGATATCAGTCCAATCCAGGAAATGACCATTGGATGGCCATGAAACATATCCTGAAGTATCTTAAAGGTACTAAGGATAAGTTGATTATTTATGGAGGAAGTGAACTGCAAGTTAATGGGTATATGGATTCCGACTTCCAATCGGATCCCGATGATAGAAAGTCTACATCTGGATTTGTCTTTACCCTTAACGGAGGTGTAGTTTACTGAAAGAGTTCCAAACATGGGTCAACAGCAGATTCCACCACAGAGGCGGAATACATTACAGCTTCTGAAGCTGTAAAGGAAGCTGTATGGATTAGGAACTTTATCACAGAATTGAGAGTGGTCCCAAGTATCGAGAATGCAATTCCGTTATAGTGTGATAATACTGGAGCTATTACATAAGCAAAGGAATCGATGGCGTATTAGAAGTCGAAGCATGTGGAACACAAGTACCACATCATTCGAGAGATTATATCGCGAGGGGATATTATTGTGTGCAACGTACTGAGTGAAGATAATGTAGCAGACCTACTTATGAAGGCCGTACCTCCAAAGTTATTTGATAAACATGTGGAATCGATGGGTATTAGATACAATCGATATTGGCACTAGAGCAAATGGGAGATTTTGTTGGGGTTGGTGCTTAGAGCGCCAATTCCCCCTTGTATTTCCTTGTAAATACTCTTGTAAACGTTTTATTATGAATAAAATAAGCAATTTCTATAATATAATATATTTTCTTATATGGTAAAGACGTAATTGACCTTAGAATGATTAGTCATGATGTAGTTGCAAAAGCGTCGAAAATGACATTGAGTTGTATCATGACGTTATCATTCTTAGACAGTTCCTAGTCAAGGTTTACACTACTTGGTCAGTAAAGTAAACCCGTTGATACTGGTACATGTCGTATACTAGAATATATGATTCCAATGGTTTCTCAATGAACCAAGAGTCTTGGAGACTCGTATAGACGTGTAGGTGTTTATAGCGGATAAACACTGAATGACTCACCAAAGATTCTTAATGGATGGTACACCAACATCAATAAGAATCTTCTCGGGTTGAGTAGTATTTTTGATTCTTCGACTTGAGATACCATTGTGGGCACATGAGACATATTCCACACTTATATGGCAGTCACGTCACCGATCTATTCAGATCAGACCTCCGCCTATTCGTTGGGTGTGGATAGATCCTCAGGGTGTCCTGTGTGTATCAAGATAAGATCTATCAGTTCTGTATACATAGCATAGGCAGTCCATATATGATTAGCAATCAGATAAAAACTATGGGCCCGTGGTACACTTTAGAAGTAAGTTCTAAGCCCGTGGTACACTTTAGAAGAAAGTTCTAAGTATTCTTTTAGAGATTGCTAATAGAGACATCGACATGATTGTCCCTTGTAACATCCATGATCTGGGAGATGTTACCGGTAGGGGATAGACTGTACTAACCTCATAAGCCTACGACTTTCAATCCATAAACATACACTAATATTCTTTTCTTTAGTTAATTATATTATGTGTGGGACCGTAGCCCAAGCTCAAAATCATTACATACAACTCAACATTTGAAACTGAAAACTCAATAACTAACTTTTACAATGACAGCCTCGCAGTCAAAGACTAATACTAAACTTTAAATTGACTCTGACAGACTCACACTCTATCTGACTTGTACTGGTGGACTCCAACCCTAGTGACTACATCAGTATTCGTCATCCTAAGCTTGTCCTCCGAGAATACCTGCAACCATTGAAAACTGGGAGTGAGGGGGGTTAGATCGTTGTACGATCTAAGTGAATGGACGATAAAAACAATTGAAATACTGATATAAAATCATTTGATTCTAAAACCAAAGTTTCAAAATTAACTTATATGAAAACTCTTTCTCTGAAAACTTTTGCTTGAAATCTTTGTTATAAATCTTATCTTTCTGATTCTGCTTTTGAAAGTCTGGTTTCTGAAAACTATTAAGCTTTGAGTAAATGATTATCTAGATGTCTTCACAGCTTTTTCTTTTGGCTATAAAAAGGTAGTGAGTGAAGACACCAAATCATTATCTAACTCTAGTAATACCTTTGGTTAAATTAACTTTAGTTTGGAAAGTTTTATTAACCCTTTGGTCCCAACCCACTTGTATCTTTTATAATGTCTTTTATTATAAACAAGTAATTAATATTTATTAGCCTTAAAGGTAATAAATCTCTAAGTTCATCACGAAATAATTACTTAGCTAAGGGATAAACAATACACTATTTATTTCTTAGAAAGTCTCTAGATGCTTGCACCCTAAAATAATCATGCCAATTCTAATCATACATAGAATCATCAAACATATAAGTTTTAATATGTTGGAATTATTTTAGGCATTAAATAACATTGATTAATATTTAATTATGTTATTGCATTTTATTTTATTCAAATAAATTTACTATTCATGTTTTTCTGCAGACGCGTGAACTTTAAATGAAATTTCACAATTCAAATCTTAACCAAATCATGCAAAAATTATGCCTAAAAATAATTTCCGGGTGTTAGCTTTCCAACGAACTTTTAAACACCCAATTTGGAGTTCAAATGAGAAATAAAAAATCAAAACAAAAATGGCGCGTTGATACCACTGTTGGGAAGCGGCCGCGAGTGCGCAACGGAAAATCAAAATTATTATGCCGCTTTCCCTTTGCCCAAGGCCCATTTGTTTTTATTATTCTACAAGCCTAGGCATGTTACTATATATTCTAAGCATAAAAATCTTAAAACATCCAAAGAACATAAACCTAAACATGCTAACTATCATAAGAACTTTAATTAAAATAAAGAAAGAAAAAGACTTACTTGAACCGAAGACTCCTCCAGTCCTCCCTCCAATCTACAAGCTTTTCTCGAACTTAGCAAGCTCTTCCATGTTCCAAAGAGCCACCCAAGTGTGTGGCCTCCAAAGATGCACACACCAAAGCCAAAACTCAACGGCAAGACTACGCCTTGAGTGCACGAGTATATTTGCCCTTGGTGCTAGCCTAGGTAAATACCTCAAAACTTTTAACTCGAGGTTCCTCTAGTCAATCAGACTTAGGGATCCTCAAAATCAGTGGCTTATTCTTAAACTTTAGAGTTGCTCACTTTATAAACCCAAGATATGAAAGGTTTTGGTGTAAAAAAATTTGTGAAGAATTATTTGGGTTTATATAGTGCTCCAAAGACAACAAAATTAATTAAGAATTCGATGTGGGATAAAAGCTAATTTAATCTTAGCCATTGGATCTTAATTTAATGGTTTAATGATATTAAAAAACCCTAATAAGAGTTTGGGCCGAATTGGAATTCAAAACAAATAACAAAAAAAAAATTACTATTCACATGAATAATAATTTTTTTATATTCCAATTCCCAAAGTGCCCCTATCGTCATTCACCAATCCCTAAGCCACTATGGAATCTCATAAATGATATTTTTAATAATTAAACACATTGAACCATTTATGAACAATTCCTACAGCAATCATATATGCTGTTATATTTGTACTGTGCACTGTTAACCACTGATTTCGACTTTGTTGTGTGTGACCTTTTGGGTTCCCCTCAAGTTGGACATGAAATGAATCGTGATAATTTAATCGAACATAAATTATCCAACGATCAGATGGTCGTTCGATTTCAATGACCAAGGTTGACATCTAGCAACATGCCAATGCCCCCAAATGAGAAGGAAAGATATATATACACATTATGTATGCGATTTACATATGATACGGTCTCTCGCCTCACTGTATCCCCACCTATTGACCTATGGTACGAAAAATATCTACCCATATGGTCAAATGTATGATGTTGATAGTGTCATGAATCGTGCTAACCCAATAATCTCATATGATTCTTCCGTTGTGGCCACAGTCTCAAGCACTGATCACACATATCAACCCGTGAACTGGAATACTACTCTTATAAGAAAATATTATCCGAGAGAGTGGCGATTCTCTGTTGTATCTTTACAAACTTTATGTTTTCAACAAATGACCCAATCATACCCTTATGACCGGATCTTTTGAACCGGGGAAGGAGAATGTCAAAGTTATTAGATCCACACATAAGATTGTAAAGACCTCAAGTCTAAGGACTAGTCATATAATCGATACATGAAAGTTCTCACAGACACATGGGATAAACACTCCATATGAAAACTTACATGCATCCATGTGATACACCAAGCCGACGGATCTCCGCTAGTAGCCTATGAGATCAGCTACCCCACTTAAGGGCGGATCATATCATCTTGCTAGTCTCTCTGCTTTGTGAACGCCAAGATTATTCATAAAACTATGACTAGGAATATTTAAGAGTAATTATTCTCATAAGGTGTGGAAGCCATTGTCTTATTACTCCAAGGGCTTTATTACAGTGTTGATGATTCATATAAGTTATGTAAGACACGTATAATAAACATTTCCATTTTATTAATTAATGAAAATATTACAAATACATGTACATATAGCCTATCCACAAGTTGGGTATAGGGCATATCCCTAACACATTCCATTTGCAGAAGCGTTGGAACAAATGCCCAACTATGTCAAATTCATGAAAGAAATTCTGTCACGAAAGTGGAGATTGGGAGATTACGAGACAATAGTATTGATAGAAGAGTGCATCACCATTATTCAGAGGAAACTTCCCCCAAAGTTGAAAGATCCTGGCAGTTTAACCGTCCCAAACACCATAGGAGAACATTACATCGGTAAAGTTTTTTTTGATTTAGGTGCTAGTGTTAATTTGATGCCTTTCGATTACTGACCGGCGTAAACACACACGTATAACGCAAGCGTACGTATCGTTCAAGTAGTATAAAAAGTATCGATCCCACGATGACTTAAAACCTTTTTGTTATCAATTTATTGGGCCAAATGATTACCAGTATCTAACAAGTTGTTTGATTGATTTGGAATGGCGATGATTCTAAATTTAAAGACAAATAACTGAAATTGCTTAAAAGTAGATTTTAAAGAAATTCAATATTAAAAACTATCCAGGGTTGTGATTTATTTCAATATTATTTAAAAGATGAAGTAGTTATCTTATAGTTGGGTAAAATATCATTTATTAACCTGGAACACTAACTTATGTAAAAGCCTCTTCCGATGGTCAATTACAAATACCCAGTATAACCCAATTGAACCATATTCCTATGTCAACCACATTACCTGGATTCATTAAGTCTAAATTCCAATTATGGCTACCCCCGCCCTACAGGTATATTCCTATCCTGTAAGGAAATCTATTAAAGGGTTATCTATCCTCAAGGAAGATCGTGGGCTATTGAGTCTAAGGTCTTAAACTTAAAATCCCTATGTCTAGTTCATTTTAAGTTTACCTAATCTATTTAATTAATGGCCAGTTAATTAAAGAGCATTAAGATTAAGACTCAATAAATAAATCTTTAAATTACCCAAACTATAATCTAACCCTTATAACCAGTTTAATTGAAATTCATCACAACCCTAGATAACTAATTTAGCTATGACACATAACTAGGGCTAAAAACTTAAAAGACTTAAAATAAAATTGCATAAAGTAAATGTAGTAAAATAACTGCTGAAAGTAAATTAAAATAAAATTGCTAAGGTAAAAAGGAATTACTTATACTATATACTAATTAGATTTCTCCCATAATATAATATAAGCTTTGCAAAACATTTTCATCCAGCCATATAGGCGGTATTTTGATTTAATTTAAAAACAACCAGCCATAAAGGCGGAATCATTTTAAAAATAACCAGCCATAAAGGCGGAACATCAAAATAACCAGCCATAAAGGCGGAATTTAAATTAAACCAGCCATAAAGGCGGAATATGAATTTTATTACCCACCGACCAATCTGGCGGTATCCTGATTAAGTCAATTTAAAACTTGAATATATTATAATTATGGGAGAATAATCTAAGAAGTAATAGTAAAAGAATTACCTTTTACCTTAACAGAAGGAAGTTACCTCCTCATAATGAGTAGTAAAAACTGTAAAATAAAGAAAGTAAATTATTATTATTACAGAACTTAGTTAAAAATTACAAAATCTAAATAAAAAGAACTTAGAGAGAGAGAAACTCCCTAATTACATAGGATTTGGGAGAGGAAATGGTACAACAAAAACTGAAAACTCGCGCTCTATTTATAGGCGTCTATAGGGGGTCAGCGTCGCGACGCTGGGAATATAGCGTGCGTCGCGACGCCAGCTACAGTAACAAACGTGGCTCAATCCTGGCTTGACACGTGGCGAGGCGGCAAAGAGATAAGATGATGTGGCACTGTTCATGACGTAAGCGCTTACGTCATCATGATGTGAGATTGTCGGCAGCGTCTGATCTTGACACGTGTCCTAGGCGCATTTTAGCACGACCGTTGAGATGTTGACACGTGTCCTGGCGCACGATAGCGAAGATGATGATTGTCGGCACCATAGGATGATGACACGTGGCAGCGCACGTTAGCAAATCTTCTGCGATGGTGACACGTGGCACGGCGCACGTTAGCAAAGTCAAACTTTTCAAATTGTTGACCCGTTGACCACGGCGCATTTTAGCAGATCCGGTGCACGCTGGGAGTCGCGACGCCAAGGCTATTCGCGGCGCGACGCTCTGAAGACTGAAATATTCCAGTTGACGCATTTTTGACCGGTTTTGTCCCAAATTGCCTCCAGTGCTGTCCAAACTTTATTTATCTGCAAAATAACAACAAAACACATCAAAACGTTCATAAAACTCGAGAAACAATACAAAACATTAGGTCAAATGAGTGGGAAATAGTGGTATAAATACCACTCATCAATTACAAGAAACTGTAGATTGGAGAAGCAATGCCCACCTCAGTCTCTCTACAACTTGCTGATAGGTGTAGTTGAAGATATGATGGTCAAAGTCGATAAACTCATTCTCCCATCAGATTTCATTATCCTTGACATGGAAGAAGACAAAGACGTACATACCATCCTCGGAAGATCGTTCTTGGCTACAGGTCGAACTGTTATTGATGTACAAAAAGGAGAACTAACCATGAAAGTGTAGGACTAAGAAGTTACATTCAATGTTTTCAAAGCCATGTAATTCCCGAGTGATGAAAAAGAAGAGGAATGTTTCAGAATTGATGTTGTAGATATATCATCCAGGATATTGATGCAATGCAACTTTCCACGGATAAACTTGAAGCTTTCATCACCAACATGACTAACAGCGAGCTAGATGATGAAATTCTGGAATATATCAACTATCTTGACAGACCATTTTGCTTCAAATCGACACCATAGGTGGAAAGTTTGGAATTACCGAAAAAGGAGCGAATCAAGACCTCGATTGAAGAACCACCACAACTAGACTTGAAGCTACTTCCGAGCCATCTCAGGTATGCATTCTTAGGAAAATCTTCTGATTTACCTGTGATTATTTCTTCGTCGCTAACATTGGAGCAGAAAGAAAAGTTGCTGAGAGTGTTACGAGAACACAAGAAAGCTATTCGTTGGACTATAGCAGACATTCGAGGCATTAGTCCATCAATTTGCATGCATAAGATTCTGATGAACGATGATTACAAAGCCACAGTAGAGCATCAATAGATACTAAATCCAATCATGAAGGAGGTCGTGAAGAACAAAATTATCAAATGGTTGGATGCTGGCATCATTTACCCCATCTCTGACTGTACGTGGGTGAGTCCTATGCAATGTATGCTAAAGAAAGGAATAATTATTGTAATCATAAATGAAAAGAACGAGCTGATTCCAACAAGAACAATGACTGGATGGAAAGTATGCATGGACTACAGGAAGTTGAACAAAGCAACAAGGAAAGATCATTTTCCGCTGCCATTCATTGACCAGATGCTAGATAGATTGGCGTGACATGAGTTCTATTATTTTCTGGAAGAGGGTACAATCAGATTTCCATCACCCCAGAAGATCAGGAGAAAACTAATTTTACATGCACGTATGATACTTTTGCTTTTCGCAGAATGTCATTTGGACTATGTAACGCTCCTGCCACATTTCAACGTTGCATGATGGCCATCTTCTCAGACATGCTGGAACAAAGTATGGAGGCTGCTATGGATGATTCTGGTGTTGTGTTTGGAGACTCTTTCAACCACTGCTTGCAAAATCTGGAAAAGGTGTTACAAAGGTGCGAAGATACCAACCTGGTACTCAACTGGGAGAAATGCCACTTCATGGTGCAGGAAGGCATTGTGCTGGGACATCAGATCTCACAAAAGGGAATTGAGGTAGATAAATCAAAGATCAAAATAATTGAAAAACTACCTCCACCAACATCAGTTAAAGGGATTCAGAGTTTTCTCGAACATGCAAGCTTTTACATGAGATTTATCAAAGACTCCTCCAAGATTACGAAACCTCTGTGCAATCTGCTGGAGAAAGACATGCCTTTTAACTTCACCAAAGAATGCCACCAAGCTTTTGAAATCTTGAAACAGAAGCTGGTCTCTGCCCCCATCAAAGTAGCACCGGACTGGACCCTTCAATTTGAGGTAATGTGCGATGCTAGTGATTTTGTTGTAGGTGTAGTTTTGGGACAACGCAAAGAAAAAATTTTCCATACCATTTACTACTCTAGCAGAACTCTGAATAAAGCTCAACTCAACAACACAACCACTGAAAAGGAGTTGCTCGCAGTTGTGTTCGCTTTTGATAAATTCTGCTCCTATCTGCTGGGTCCGAAAATGGTGGTCTACACAGATCATTCAACAATCAAATACTTGATCACAAAGAAAGATGCCAAACCCAGATTGATCCGTTGGGTACTTCTACTGCAAGAATTTGACGTGGAGATCCGAGACAGGAAAGAGAGAGAAAACCAACTGGCAGATTACATATCGAGGCTCGAGAATGGAGAAACAGCTGGCAACGAACGGATAATCAAAGAAACTTTTCCCGATGAATAGTTGTTTACCATGAAACAGCAAGATGTCTCTTGGTATGCTGACTATGTAAATTATATAGTACCGGGAAAATGGCCGTTGGAATGGACACATAAGCAACGAAAGAAATTCTTCAAGGAAGTCAAACATTATGTTTGGGATGAGTCGTACTTGTTCAAATATTGTGCTAATCATTTACTGAGATGTTGTGTTCCACATTAGGAGGTCAATGATGTCTTGCAGCATTGTCATTCATCACCATACGACAGACACTTCAGCGGAAATAAAACTGCAGCCAAAGTCCTACAATCATATTTGTTCTGGCCCACTCTGTTTAAAGATGCTTACTTATTTGCTCTTCAATGTGACAGGTGCCAGAGAACGGGAAATATTTCGAGGAGAAATGAATGACCTCTGCAAAACATTCTGGAAGTGGAGATATTTGATGTATGGGGGATTGATTTTATGGGACCCTTTATTCCATCATTTGAAGCAATAGCACTGCCATCAAATGATTCAAAAGTGGTGATAAAATTCCTTAAAAAGAATATTTTCATTCGCTTCGGAACACCTCGAGCAATTATCAGTGATGGTGGCACATATTTCTGCAACAGATACTTTGATACACTCCTATTCAAATACGAAGTTACTCATAAAGTTTCCACTACCTACCATCCGCAATAAAATGGACAGGTTGAAGTTTCAACAGGGAGATCAATAGAATCTTGGAGAGAACTGTTGGATCAACAAGGAGGGACTGGTCTATAAAACTGGATGACACATTATGGGCCTACCGACAGCTTACAAGACACCCATTGGTATGTCCCTATATCGAATGGTGTTTAGGAAAGCGTGACATGTGACAGTGGAGCTTGAACACAAAGCGTATTGGGCACTAAAGAAGTTAAATCTTGATCCACAAGCATAAGGAGAAAAATGGCTCCACCAACTTAACGAATTGGAGGAATTTCGCCTACCGGCTTATGAGAATGCCAGATTATATAAAGAAAAGACCAAGAAATGGCATGATCAAAAAATAGTGCGCAGACAACTAGAACCAAGGCAAAAGTGTTGTTATACAATTCAAGGTTGAAACTTTTCCCTAGAAAGCTGAAATCAAGGTGGTCAGGTCCATTTGTGGTTACTCAGATTTTACCATATGGAGCTGTTGAGTTACTTGATCCCAACACCAACGATACATTCAAAGTTAACAGCCAGCTTGTCAAGCACTACTAGGGAGAATCATTTGAGCGACAAAAAAAAAATGTCACACCTTTAGATCCAGCCTAATGTTCGGGCAGTCATGTCTAGCTGACGACGTTAAACGTAGTGCTAGCAGGGAGGCAACCCATGCAATTTGTGTATATATTTAGATTTGGTGTGTTTTATTTTTGTAGGTAAAGTCACGGACATGATGAAAGAAGTTCTCACAAATCTTCACAAGCAATTTCATTCTCTCCCTCAAAACTCTCTGATGAAAGTCTACAAGGCTCTCATTGAAGGGATGAGACTTCTGATGATCAAAGGTATTCCTAATGACATTCATTAGATTATTGAAGCACGGGTCCAATTGGCAAGTGAGTCTTCTAACTCTTTTATTTCATATCTGCCTGGTTTAGAGGAGAATCACATATGCTATTAAAAAGAGCTAAAAGAATGGGTGTTTGCTATAAATGTGCACGCATGACGTGCAATACTCGTTATCGTTCTTTAGGAATTGTGTCTGATAACCGTGAAGATAAAATTAAATTCATTAGGGATGGCTTGAGTAAGGAGTCTTTGGATGACATATCATTGACTCTTGAGACGCATTCCAGTGGATATGTGCATCACGCAATTCACATGTTATATACACAGTTCCGAAAAGAAAGACAACATTTAAGTCTCGGGAATCTGACTCTAAAAGACCCTGTTTGCCAATTTATAAGAAAATTGGATGAGAAGCTTGTCTCTGACGCATAGACGTCATTCAAGCCGTTACTTCTTGTAAATATTATTATCTCTGTCTTTAACTAATAATTGTGATTTGTTTTGTTATTTTCTTTTATTTACTCCGATAGGATCCAGACTTTTTGACTTTCACGATATATTTTATTGTTTAGCTAATAATTGTCATTTGACAGGTACTAGTGTTATTATTACTCACCCTTTTTCAGGTGTTATAAATTCAACTCATCATTGCACTCTTGAGGGCATCCAGGTTTGAGAAAGAAATACATTAAAAAAATGGAAGCCACTTCAAGAAGATGAGTTGTAAATATATGTGTGTTTTGCGGTACTAGTGTTGGTTCTAAGCCAGAGTTCGTTGAAGCAGCACAGGAATTGGGTCGAGTCATATCTGAAAGGAATATGCACTTAGTATATGGCGGTGGGAAAGGAATTGGACTAATGAGGTGCGTTTCAAGGGTCGTACAGGAAGGAGGTAGTCAAGTTCTGGGAATCATCCCAAAACCTTTGGCGGAGGAGAATCTTATAGGACCATCAAACAGAGAGTAACATATCGTACCAAGTATGTCTGAACGACTGGTTGAAATGATTAACCGTGCTGATGCTTTTATTGCTTTGCCAGGTGGTTTGGGCACGATGGAGGAAATTTTTACAATGCTATCTTGGGCGAACTTGAACATACACCAGAAACCGATTGGACTGTTTAATGCTGATGGGTTTTATGATTTTCTTTGTGTGTTTCTTAATGATGCCCAGAGAAATAGGTTTGTGTCGAAGCCTGTAAAAGATATCCTCTTCACTGCCAGAACTTCCCATGATTTAGTTGACCAACTTTTAGCCTTTGACCCAAAAATTGACCCTATCATTTCCAAGATTAATTGGTCTGATAATGATCGTAGTAAGAAGCGTCGGATAAATCTGGATCTTAACCTTTAATTTTCTTTTTAGATGTAGAATTTCAGCTAACCAGGTACTGTTTTCTAAACTTTTTTTCTACTTTTTAGACATTGGGGACAATGTCTCAATTAGGTTTGGGGGAGGGGAATAGTTAACTAGTATCTTGTAAATATTTTATTGTTGTGTTGTTTTTATTTGATTTTTAGTCAAAGTTTTTTAAAAAAAAATGAAAAATAAAAATAAAAAAAAATATTTTGTGTTTTTAACTTGACTAATCAGGTAAAATTATGTGAGATAGCTGTGTAAGGAATTTCCACTCCTGAGACATATCTCAACTTATTTCATAACAAGTTAATTTTTGTTTATTCCGTTTGAATTATTTAATTTGTAAATTCTCCATAAAACTGACTAAAATGGATCTTCATATGCTCAGTTGACAGGTATTATCAACATGCATGGTAACATACGGACATGAATTGTAATTGAAAAGTTTGTAATATTCAGTGCTCTAGTTTAATTGGAGGAAGCATCTAAAAAAGCGATGGAATAAAAAAAAACATCTGAGATCCGAGTAATTAAGTATGTAGGGGTGTTTTGACACCTAGTGCCCTAAAACCAACTGGTTTGGGAGTCACTGACCTAAAGCTCGTTACATAGATTGAAGATGTTATAAAAAATATATATTTATCTGAAATCCGAGTAATTAAGTCTGTAAGGGTGTCTTAACACCTAGTGCCCTAAAGCCAACTGGTTTGGGAGTCACTGGCCCAAAGCTCGCTACATAGATGGAAGATATTGTATATAAAAAAAAATCAATCATTTAAAAAAAATTCCATTGCTAAAAAAAGTGTGAATTCTGATATAACTTTAGGATAAAAATATTACTCTTTTTTCGGTACGGGCCGCGAGAGATGGTTCTCTTGCAGCTGGATCCTCCGGAACCACAAGAATCCTTCAACTACACTTATGAATATTGTGGGTACAGTGATTTGATTAATACTTTGTTGGTTGTGTATATGGAGATTGATAAAAATAATCGGAGAGTTCAATTATTTTGTAATTTAGAATGAAAGAAAATAACTATTAACTTGGATAAGAAGTTTCACTTGTTTAGTCACTAACTTGTTTATTCTCTTTTCTTTTGTCTTTTTGCTTTTGTGAGCATTATTTTGACGTTTGTGGGTATCGTCACTGTAAGTCCTCACGAGACTACAACTCATCCACTAGAGACACCTAGGGGTTTAAAGGCTTGTTGTATATGCTAAATGCAACCATGATCCCTACGAAAGTGGCTTAGTTTAATTTTATTTTAAAGATATTTATGTCATTTTATTTTGTTGTTTTGCTCGAGGACTAGTAAAATTTTAGGTTTGGGGGTGTGATGAAAGGTAAAAATATCACTATTTCCCACTCTTTTGACCTAATATTTTGTGTAGTTTCTTAGGTTTTATGAATGTTTTGATGTGTTTTAATTTATTTTACAGATAAAATATAAGCGGGACTTAATGGAATCAATCAGGACGAAATATGGAACAATTAAGGGTAAAAACTGGACTTGACATTTTGATTTTGGAGATTGGAAACTTGAAATGGCGTTCTAACGAAGTACAAATTCGGAAATTCCAACTTTGCGCAATTTTCGTATTTTGGCCATAACATTTTACTCCGATATCGGATTGAGGTGATTCAAGTTCCAGATTAAAGAAGACTCAAAGATCTACAACTTTGAAGTTCATAATAATTTTGAATTCTGAAGTTTCCATGACCGAAATTGATAAAACATCCGGAAGTGTGTTATGTGTAATTATTAAAGTCATTTTCAAAATAAAAAAAAATAAAAAAATAAAAATTGAAAATTGTCAAACTTCCACCAAACATGCTTGGTGCCATTTTTTGTGCCATGTTTGGTGGAGCAATTGGTGGAGAAATTGGTGGAAGCCTTTAGACTTGCCTATAAATACCAAACTAAACTTTTTAAATTTTTCATGCTTTCTTTGGAGGAATTTCTCCATGAAAACCTAAAGGAAAGTATCTTGTATATATATTTAAGTTTTCTTGTATTTTCTTTTTATTTAATTAATAAAATTTTGTGTGTTTTCATTTACAGCATGAGCAGGTAATCTCATTCTGCCGGGGTGAAAATGTGAGACTTTTAATATAATAAATTAGATTAATCTCACTTATTGTAATTAAAATTTGGATTAATTAATTACCACCTATATGGCCGGTTTAGGTGACAACCTTATTTACCGCCTATATGGTCATGTTTTACATTCCAGACGTAGTTTCCGCCTATATAACCTTGTTACCGCCTATATGGTCGGTTGGACTTAATTGAGATAAATAGAATTTCTGCCTTTATGGTCTTGTTAAATATAATTAATTAATCGGTAAACATTGACAATAAGGGAGAATTCTAATTTTGAAATATTAAAGGTGGATCCTCTAACCCCCCAACATTTTCTTTCATTATTGTAATTTTACTTTTATTTATCCCCAAGTTATTTTTTATGATGTTTTGTTTATTTAAGTGTTTAGTAATCCTAAGTATGTTTTGTAACTAAACATATTATCTAGGGGTGTGATGAATTCCAATATCACCGATTTATAAGGGGTTATTTCATGTCTTGGGTAATATAAAGGTTTATTTATTAAGTCTTAAGCTTAATGCTTCTTGTTAACTGGCCATTAATAAGATTGATGTGGTAAACTTAAAATAAACTTGACGAATGAATTTTAGGTTTCAGCCTTAAACTTAATAGCCCACGATCTTCCTTAAGGATAGATAACCCTTAATAGATTTCCTTCCAGGATAGACATATACCTTTGGGGCGGGGGTGGCCACAATTGAACTTAATCTTAATGAATTCAGGTAACTTGGTTAACATAGACATATGATTAATTGGGTTACACTGGGTATTTGCATCTGACCATCGACAGAGGCTTTTGCATAATTTCGTGTTCCAGGTTAGTAAACCAATATAATACACAAACATGAGATAATCACTTCATCTTTAAAAGATATTGGAAGGATTCACAACCCTAGATAATTTAATAATATTGATTTTACCTTTAATTCATTTTCACACTATTTTATTTACTTGTTTTAGTTTAAAGTCACCATCCAATCAAACAACTAATCTATAAGATACTCGTAAACATTTGGCTTCATAAATTAATAGCTTATATATTAAGTCCTTGTGGGATCGATATATTTTATACTACTTGAACGATACGTGCGCTTGCGTTATACGTGTGTGATCACGCCAATCATTAACCTAAAATGAATGAAAATGAAACAAAACAATTTATACTCCAACAATTTACCTTGGCCGAATTTTTGGAATAAAAAATAAATATCTAGATATTTTATTTTTGTTTCATTAATTCAACTTGTGTAAATGATCATTACACCATTTAATATTTTCAACAAGTCAAATAATGCAACTCAAGGCATCTCCAAAAATATCAAAACTTAAGATATTTATATTTTTAATTACTTTAATTATTTAATAATTAAATAATTATTTAATTATTTAAATACAAATATTTTAAATATATGTATTATATTTACTTTAAATATCCAAATACATATATATTTATGATATATGTCAAATATCACAATTTGATATTTAATTAATGTGTATTTAATAAAATCTATCATTAAATACAAATACATAATAATTAGGAAATGACCATTAGGTCCCTTCACATGTCTTTTTCGTTTAACCTTTAACGACTTATAAATAATCAATATTATTCATAAAAGTTTCCCTAGTACTTTACAAGTATATTTCACTAGTGAGACTTTCTAGATTCAGGCATATCTGTCACGAAATCTAATTTCGTGTTCATAATTTACCCACCCGTAAATTATGACGACCACGGATAAACTCGTTGAATCATACAGGTCGAGGTCATGGCATATGTTTAATTCCTCCGTCACAAGTATCCGGATATATCCAATAGATATAGATGTAAACATCAAATCTCTATAGGGACAATCCCGTCGACGTCTCTATTAGCAATCTCTAAAAGAACACTTAGAACTTACTTCTAAAGTGTACCACGGGCCCATGGTTTTTATCTGATTGCTAATCATAAATGAACTACCTATGCTCTGTACACAGAACTTACGGATCCTATCTCGATACACACAGGACACCCTGAGGATCTATCCACACCCAACGAACACACGGAGGTCTAATCTGAATAGATCGGTGACATGACTGTCATCTAAGTGTGGAAGATGTCTCATGTGCCCACAGTGGTATCTCAAGTCGAAGAATCAAAAATGCTACTCAACCCGAGAAGATTCTTATTAACGTTGGTGTACCATCCATTAAGAATCTTTGGTGAGTCATTCGGTGTTTATCTGCTATAAATGTTGGGGTTTTGGCGCGAGAGCAGCGGAAGCGCGCGGTTCCGGCGAAATCGTAACTTTAAAACTTTTAAAATTACCAAAATAAATGATTCACTATCCAATATGAATAATTCATTCATAATTCACCTAAACATATTTATTCGATATCAAATAACGACATAAATAGGTTAGAAACATCGCAAAACTTTTACGAAAATATTTTTTCGCAAAATGGCATAAAATGTGATTTTGTCCGAACCAACCAACCAACACACATGGGGGCTGCCCAGGTCGTCTCCAATAGTGCTTGGGCAATTCATGGGCTGCCCAAACAGTGACAGCGGACACCCAGTAACATCATTTTTGGCCGTTTTCGCATATTTCAACTCCGAAACAATTTTCGGCAATTGTTCCAATACCCAAAACACATCTAATACATTTATATGACATAATTTTCATCACCATAAACCCAGTTTTCCAGATTTGATCCAGAAACCAAAAATATTAATATTTCATGCTTTAATCCAATTTTCTTAACATTAATCACATTAATCACAATACCAATCCAAGCCACCACCAATGAAGCACCCAAGAACAATTCTAGGCATTAAAAGAGTGGTCATAACACTCTAGAATGGAAATAAGTCATCAAATGACAAAATTGAACTAATATTACACTAATATTATCCAATCTAACTTCACACATGCATCTAGCTTCCAAATCCATCCTCCAAATCAAAAAGCCCCAAAATCTAAGAAAGAAAGTAAACCCTAGAACAATTCTAGATACTCAAGAATAAGAAACAAACTTTCTAAGCTTAAAAATATTAAAGATTACCTCAAAATCTTCAATTTCCTTAAGCTTTCTTATTGATTTATTCATTTTTTTCTCAAGTTTTTCTCAAAAACAATTTTGGAAGCTCTCTAAAATGGTGGAAACTTGGCCAAGACAAGCTTAATGAAAGAGAAAATAAATTTTCCCTTTAAATATGCACATGGCCGAAATTTAGAGGTGAGGGGCATTTTTGTCATTTTGAAAAAAAAAATCTAATAAGCTTTTACGTTGTCAAATTCAATTTGATAACTTCAAACTTAAATGAATATGCCACTTGTTATCAATAATAATTAAACATTTTTCATAACAATTATGAAAAAAAATATCATTTAATTATTCAAATATTTAACACTTAAATATCTAAATAATTAATTAATTTAATTATTATTATATATGTATTTTTATTTACATTAAATAATAAATACATATATTAATGGCATGTGTCAAAGTCTCATTTGACAATTAATTAATATATATCAAATCAAATTTTGTATCAAATACAAATACACTTTAATTATTAATTGACCAAAATTTCCTAAAGCATGTGTTTCCGTTTAACCGTTTAAACGATTCGAATTAACTCATTTAATCCGGTGAAGTATTATGAATAATCTGTATTATTCATAAAGCGTTGCCCAAGTGCTCAACGAGTACACTTCATGTTGTGGGTGTTGGACAATTATGACCCATAACATCACTATTTGTACAGAACATGGTGTTGTTGTACAAATTAACTATGTGACAAAGGAAATTGCTCTTTTATCATTTGTAATTAGATTACCAAGATATATAAATGATAAAAGTCCATATGATTAGTTCCGGATTAATAAGATATGAGACAATATTAATCCACTAAGGTTTAATCATTAAATATCCATAGTCGTAGTATTATCGAGACTGGACATCGATAATGCGGAATAGACTAGTATTGTACTTGTGCACGTTGTGGGAGCATAACGGCATAGTTCTCATATATTTAAGTATTGGATACTTATACAAGTGTGATAGGAGGTTGTGTTTACCGATGGTACGGAAACAGCTTCGCTCTGGATAGACCCATCAGAATCCCATTGGTAGTATGATTATGTGTCTATGGAATCCGAATCAGGGTAGGTGTATCTGGTCTTAACCTGAGACTTGCATCGCTAATACTTGCAACAATCAGTATACTTTGGTTTTGGTCGTCCGGGGGTTTAACAGGTTATGTGAACACCTCTTCTGGGTATATTAAGAATCATAGTGTATTGGGTGTGATGTCAAGATGGAAGTATCACTTCAGTCATATGGAGATGATGATCACGCAGGATACGAAACTAGTACTCTTTAGTACTGTAGTCATCGGGATAATATGACTAGGTCATGATTATCCGATTATAGAGACTAGTTACCAGAGATCTGATATATCCTTCGTACGGGGCAGACATAATTCCAGCCCCAGGCCTAGCATGTGATATCCGATACAGGATCGCCATACGCAATACTACGTATACTACGCCTGGCATAGAGTATATATTCCTTAAAAGAATATTTATGGAGAATTGGGTAGGCACGGTGATTTGCTAGAAGCCAACCGTGTCTTGTAATTCGGTAAAAATATGGTACGGGGTACGCACGTATTCGGATAGTCCGATAGCCAGATTTACTGCCAACATATCCAGAGATCTCATTGGTAGCTTCCCGAAGATTCACCGATGACGTATGATTCGAACATAATTAATCTAGGATTAATTACAGAAATATTTTATCTAGGGTAAAATAATATTTGAAGAGAGAGAACGATTAATTTGGAATTAATCGATAAAATAATATATTTGATATATTAAATGAAATTAGATTTCATAACGGAATTAAAATTAGATTTTAATTCGGGCGAACGAATTAATTTAGAATTAATCCGCGAGCGACGTGAATAGTGTTTGCGGGCCCACTCAAATTTTGAATCAAGTGGGGCCTACAAGTCACATCACAAGTCACATCACTTGTCACTCACATCACTTTTTGGTGATGGAAGTAAGTAATGAGTTAATGGTTGCTTGTAAGACACATTTTGTCTTAATGATGAAAAAGTTGAAAGACATTTACCATTTTTTTATGATTTGGTATATGTTTTGTTTTTTGGAAAAATCAACACACTTTTTCACATTTGAAAACAAAATTGAAAACTCTCTCTCTCTCCCAAAAGCTCCATTGCCGTGAGCTTCATCAAGAACAAGGAAAATTTTGTTTCAAAATTTTCAAGTGCTAGCACACAAAGAATCATATAAGGTGATAGGGAAACCATTCCCAAGATCTTGGAATCTCAAATCTTAAAGCTTGGAGCTTGGATTCATCATTCAAAGAGGAGCTTTGAGGAACTTCTCAAAGCAAATTTTTGTGCTACACACATCCTACATCCGATCGTTGTAAGTATATTTCTGATATACTTCTTCTTGTATTCACATGATTTTATGCTTAAATTGATCTTGGGATGACTTTAGAAACCAACAAAGGTATCAGAGCGTATTTGAGCATGGAATTTGATTAGGGTTTATATACCAAAATTCGGGTAAATTTGATTTGAGCATGTTTTGATCAAATTGTTTGTTTGAGTATGCTTGTATGTTGATAACTTAGAGTTATGCATGATCAATTTTATGAAAAATTAATTAGATTAATTTTCCCCAATCATGATGGCTTGGCCGAATGTTATGATAAACCCTAGGTCATGGTGATTTTGTTTTTTAAATCATTGGATGAGTTTAAAGACATGGGATATATTGATTTGTGATTTAATCGGATTGAAATCGAAATCAGATAAAAAAAATCCCTAATTGCCGTGACCAACCTAGAATGTAAATGAGTTGATTCTGTTTCAATAATGTTAGACATGTGTTGAAAAGATTAATGCATGATTAATTGATTAAATTAGTATTTTGGAAATATTAATTTAGATAATTAATTAGTGCAATACACTTTAATTAATTAAATTTGGAAATTTGGAAAATTAGAATTTAATTAATTGGGCTTAATTTGGAATTGGGCTAAAGATGTTGTATTTGGGCCTAATGGGCTTGGTTGGGCCAAGTTGGTTTAGGACAATTGGATTGGATCCAAATTGGGCCTAAACCATTTTATTAAGTCCAAATATAACAAATGGGCCTTTAAACATTTAATTGGGCCTAATGGGCCAAAATTGATTTCTTGGCAAATAGGGTGATTCCTTTATTAGGCCTTGGTATTTGGGTTTGACCCATATTGACCAAAGGCCATGCCTTAAGAAATTAATTGAAAGCCCATTGGACTTTAATTAAATGAACATTGGATGTTAATTGGGCTTTGAGACCCATTAAGATTAGATTTAGAATCTAAGTCGTAAAGGCGCATTAAAAAGTGTAATTATTTAATTTGGAATTAAATAGAGAATTAGTATTGAATACAAATTAAATTAGATTTAAAATTGTAGTTCGATATAATTCAAGAATTCGTACTTTGAGTACTTATTCTAAAACGAGTTGGACTCGCGCAAATCAAATCGTTGTTTGAACATTGGATGATCACTTTATTCAAAGATTAATTAATTGGATTAGATTGATTGAATTACATGCTTTGTGTGAATACATGGATGTGTTGTATGAATAATGTATATCAGATGGATATTAGAAGGGAAATGACAATTTTGGAAATTGTTGTAAATTTATAATTTATTAAATTGGACCTGCGTGTCCAGCCTTTATCTCTCGATTCTTTGTAATTCTCTTCTCACCTAATTCCCCTCAATGTTTATGAGGTTTCTTTTATTGTATTATGTAATGGGTAGAAGTTAGAATAGTGCTAGCCGGGGAGAGGAAAGAGAGTGATTTGTTCTAGGAATAATTTGTGTGATATCCATCCACATATCATTATTAATTTATTTACCGTGCCTTATTATGCTTTTAGAATGCATGCTTAAGGGTGTATGATGAGACCTAATCAAATATAATTAATTGGTTGCCAATTACGCGAAAAACCCTCAACAAATATTAAGCGATTTCCTTCCATTGAGTGATTCTCTCTCAAGATCCAAGATTGGCACTAGTTTGTTGGCCAAAGTCAAGACCTTTGTCCATCGCAGATGTGTTTGAATCATGAAGGCTTTGTTCCATATCGCATGTCTTGTCCAAGTTGTTATTTTTTGGCCAAAGTCAAGATCACTTTTTGTCCATCGACATCGATTACGAAGCTTTCCAAAGTCAATGTGTCCCGCTTAACTGGAATCATTAAGCTTGTTGTGCCAAAGCCAATGTTGGACAATTACGACCTATAGCATCACTATTTGTACAGATCATGGTGTTGTTGTATAAATTAACTATGTGACAAAGGAAATTGCCCTTTTATCATTTGTAATTAGATTACCAAGATATATAAATGATAGAAGGTCTTTATGATTAGTTCCGGATTGAGATGATATGAGACAGTATCAATCCACGAAGGTTTAATCATTAAATATCCCTAGTCAGAGTATTATCGAGATTGGACATGGATAATGCGTAAAAGACTAGTATTACACTTGTGCGCGTTGTGGGAGCATAACGACATAGTTCTCATATATTTGGGTATAGGATACTCATGCAAGTGTAATAGGAGGTTGTGTTTACCGATGGTACGGAAACAGCTTCGCTCTGGATAGACCCCTCGGAATTCCATTGGTAGTATGACTATGTGTCTATGGAAGTCTGAATCAGGGTAGGTGTATTTGGTCTTAACCTGAGACTTGCACCGCTAATACTTGCGACAATCAATATACTTTGGTTTTGGTCGTCCAGGGTTTTAACAGGTTCTGTGTACGCCTCTTCTGGGTATATTGAGAATCGTAGTATATTGGGTGTGATGTCAAGACGGAAGTATCACTCTAGTCATAGTGGAGATGATGATCACGTAGGATACGGAACTGGTGCTCTTATGTACTGTAGTCATCGGGATAATATGACTAGGTCATGATTATCCGATTATAGAGACTAGTTACCATAGATCCGATATGTGCTTCGTACGGGGCAGACACAATTCCAGCCCTAGGCCTTGCATGTGACATCCGATACTGGATCGTAATACGTAAAACTACGTATACTACACCTGATATAGATCACATATTCCTATAAGAATATTTATGGAGAATTGGGTAGGCACGGTGCTTTGCTAGAAGCTGACCATGTCTTGTAAATCGATTAAAACGTAGTACTAGGTACGTATGTGTTCGGATAGTCCGACGACTAGATTTACTACCAACGTATCCGGGGATCTCATGGGTCGCTTCCCGAAGATTCACCGATGACGTATGACTCGCACTTTATTAATCTGGGATTAATTAGTAGAGAGAGAAAATTAATCTGGGATTAATTACAGAGATATTTTATCTGGGATAAAATATTAATTAAAGAGGGAGAACGATTAATTTGGAATTAATCGATAAAATAATATATTCGATATATTATACGAAATTGGATTTCGACACGGAATTAAAATTAGATTTTAATTCGGGCGAACGAGTTAATTTAGAATTAATTCGCTAGCGATGTGAATAGTAATTTTGCGAGGCAAAATTATTTAATTGAATTTGATTTAATTACGTCGCAACAGAAAATTCATTAATTCAGAATTAGCGAACCCGAGCCCGGGAGTGTTTGCGGGCCCACTCGTATTTTGAATTCAAGTGTGGCCCACAAGTCACATCACGCGTCACATCACTCGTCATTCATGTGATGGATGTCTTGTCACTTTGAGTGATTGACAACCAGTCACTATTCATGAGTGATGTGAGTAGTTGGAAGGCATTTATTGCCATTTTGGCTCCAAATTTTGGTTTGACTTTTTGAAAGCCTAATACTAAAATTTTGGTAACACTTTCGGATAAGTTCATTTAGGTTTTGGAAACCAAAAAGACAACCAACACACTCCCTCCTCTCTCTCTCAATACATTCGGCAAAGGGCCACTTTTTCCCCTCTCTCCCATTCGGCTTTGGAAGCCAATTTCCTCTCATTTTCTCTCTCAAAACCGAGAGCAACAAGAAGGAACAAGGAAGATTTGTGGCAAATTTCCCTTATGCTAGCACATGAAGAGTCATCCTAAGGTGATAGGGAAACCTATTCATGAACATGGAATCACAACATAAAGCTTGGAGCTTGGAGATCCATCCATGGAGCTTGACCGAAAATGACAAGGAGCACAAAATGACCATTGCAGAAAGCTTGAAGATTTTTGTGTTCAACGCATCGCCAAATCCGATCAATGTAAGTATGATTCCGCCATGCTTCTTTGTTGTATTCACACATGTTTTATGCTTGAAATCGATCTTGGGACTAACTTAGAAACCCATCAATGGTATCAGAGCCATTTTGAGCATGAAATTTGATTAGGGTAAAATTTGGGTAAATTGAATTTGAGCATGTTTGAGTGAAATTACTTGTTTGAGCATGCTTGTTAATGAATGACTTGGAGTTATTTTTGATCAATTTTGTGAAAATTGGATTGGATCAAATTTTCCCCAAAATTATGGCTTGGCCGAATGTGTAATGTTGCCCTAAGTCATGGTATTTTTTGATTTTGATCATTGGATGAGTTGAAATCATTTGGGAAATGTTGATTGTGGATTTAATTGGATTGAAACCGAATCGGACAATAAAACCCCTAAAATGTCGTGACTATGTAGCATGTAAAATGATATGATTTTTTGATTCAAATGTGTTGGACATGTTTTGATGATAATTATCATGATTAATTATGTAAATTGATGTTTTGAAATGTTAATTTAGTTAATTAATTATGGCATACACTTTAGTTAATTAAATTATGAAATTTAGAATTTTGGTAATTTAATTAATTGGGCCAAATTTGGAATTGGGCTTGTAAAGTTGTAATTGGGCTTAATGGGCTTGGTTGGGCCAAATTTTTGGTTTAATTGGTTGGATCCAATTGGGCCCAAAACCATATCCATAAAATCCAATTATGACTTAATGGACCTTTAATTTTAATTGGGCCTAATGGGCCTAAATTGGTTTCTTGGCAAATAAGGGTGATTCCTTAAATGGGCTTTGGTATTTGGGTTTGACCCATATTGACCAAAAGTCCATGCCTTATGAAATTAAATAAAAGCCCATTGGACTTTAATTAAATTAACATTGGATGTTAATCGGGCTTTGAGACCCGTAACGATTAGATTTGGAATCTAAGTCGAAAAGGCACATTAAAAGTGTAATTATTTAATTTGGAATTAAATAAAGAATTAGTATTAAATAAAAATTAAATTGGATTTAATATTGTCGTTTAGTATAATTCAAGAATTCGTACTTTGAATACTTATTCCCAAAACGAGTTGGACTCGCGCAAAATCAAATCGTTGTTTGAACATTGGATGGTCATTAATTTTCAGATTAATTAATTGAATTAGATTGATTGATAACATGCTTTGTGTGAATACATGGATGCGATGTATGAATAATGAATATCAGATGGATATTAGATGGGTGAGGGCAATTTTGGAAATTGTTGTAATAAATTTAGAATTTATTAATTGGACCTGCGTGTCCAGCCTATTACCTCTTGACTCTGTGTATTTCTCTTCTCACCTATTCCCCTCAATGTAAATGAGGTTTCTTTAGAAGTGTTATGTAATCGGGTAGAAGTAATACTTATGCTAGCGGGAGAGAGGAAAGTGAGAGATTTGTTCTAGGAACAATGTGTTAAGTATCCATCCGCATATCATTATTATATTTATTTACGCGCCTTATTATGTGTTTAGAATGCATGTTTAAGGGTGTATGATGATGAGACCTTAACAAAGATAATTAATTGGTTGCCAATTACGCGAAAAAACCCTCACAAAATATTAAGCGTTTTTCCTTCCATTGAGTGATTCTTACTCAAGATCCAAGACTGGCACTGGTTTGTTGGTCAAAGTCAAGACCTTTGTCCGTCGCGGATGTGTTTGAATCATGAAGGCTTTGTTCCATATCGGTGTCTTGTCCAAGTTGTGATTTTTTGGCCAAAGTCAAGATCACTTCTTGTCCATCGACATCGATTACGAAGCTTTCCATGGTCAATGGGTTCCGCTTAACTGGGATCATTAAGTTTCTTGTGCAAAGCCAAGGCTTAATTGATACAGAGGAAAAAAGGTTAGGCAATATATTGGATATATTGGCATATATAAGATATATGTTTCGGACTTGGATGTCCATCTACTGGATCTTGGAATTGGATGGGATCCAATTGATCTTAGAGATCTACCTAGTTAATTATCATACAATTTGTTGGCCAAAGTCAAGATTGTGTGTTATTTAACGGGATCCTAGCCCACTAGGAAACAAGGTTTCCCGATTACTCCACAGAGGGTTATAGGCTCGCCGAAAAATAGTGGGAGGCAAGTATTAAATTTGTAATTTCGTTGCCATACACGCTCATTACAAATTTTTCGTCAATATAATTTAATATATTAGTTGGACTAATATTTAATCATTGTTTTAAATAAAACAGTTGGACTGTATTCAAACTATTTCAATTAATAGTTGATTTTATAATTGGATTATAGTAATCAATATAATTAAATTTAATCAATTAAATTATAGTTGATTATATAGTTGGACTATAGTAATCATTATAATGAATTGTACCTAAAATCGTTGATTGGATAGTTGGACTATAACAATCAAGATAAATGAAAGATTAACGTTTAGAACATAATCCTGGGTGAAAATGTATTTAAATGGTTTAATTTTCAGATTGGGAATAAAATTTCAGGATAGTCCTGGAAACCGAGTAGTTACTTTATTTAATAGAGTGACGTCTCAAGCCTAAGCCCGGATTTGAGCAAATAAGTAGAACATGATATTTGGAATATTCATCTGATGATAACTTTAGTGCTTAATCCATTAAGCTTACCAAATAGACTCCTTAATTTCTTAATCAGAACTAATGATTAGATCCTTATAGTATGATAATGAAATTGAAGGATCTTCATAGATCTATCCTTAGATGTCAGAAGTACTAAATTGCAATAGAAAACTCTTAGAGAGTTAATGGCTATACTCAAGGAGACAAAGCCAAAGTTTGCAATATGGCAAGAAGCGCAAAACGCATCTTACTTCAATATTCTAGAAAGCCAAGGCTTGGCCGAAGGCTTCTGGGGTGTGGAAAAGGGGCAAAGGCAAAATCATTATAATCTTCTGGGAAGACAAATGACATATCACAGGATGTCTGCCTAAACTGTGGCAAACGGGGTCACTGGAAGCGTGACTACAGTATGGACAAGGCAGACATTAAGGAATTAAAGACGGGGCAAGGCTCCGACTTCAAATATGTTTGTCATTAACATGTTCACTACTAGTATTAAAATTGGATTTTAGATACTGAGTGTGGTACATAAATATACGTACTGGTGTGCAGAATCTGCTGATAAGCAGGATACTGACTTCATTTGAGATTCATCTGCGAGTCGGAAACGGGATGCCAGTCGTTGTTTTAACCGTAGAAACCTAAGTTTAGGAACTACCCTTCGGGTGTGTACTTAAATTAGGAAACTGTTAGAATGTAACTAGTTTGACTAGAAACATTAGCTCTATATCAGGGTTTAACCCGTTGCGGGTATACCTTTATATTCTAGAACACTAAAGTGTTTTATTTTATAAAGATGATATTGAGATAACCACATTAGATGTGAATAACAATATTTATATTATGAATATAAATAAATCTCAAACGTAAAACATGACAAACAAATAGCTCAAACTGATTTAATAGTTGAGACTTACAAGAGGCATTGTTGTCTGGGACACAATTAACAAGACTCGTATATCCACACTTTCGAAGAGTGGGTACTAGGACAAATTTGATTCTATTCAAATGATGTCTACGAATCTAGTTTACTAGGCAAAGTGCCTAAAACACTATTTACTTGGTAAAAGTGCAATTGCCACTGATCTGTTAGCCCTCGTTCATAGTGACGTAGTGGGCCCATGTCTAGCTAGGCTAGAGGTGGATATGAATGTTTCGTGACCTTTACAGATGTGGCATCGCGTTATGGTTATGTGTTTCTTTAGAAACACGGATCAGAAACTTTTAGATTTTCGACACGAAGTAGACAAATAGATCGGCAAAAGTATTAAACCGTCACGGTTAAACCATGATGGAAAATACTTAAGTAATAAGTTTCTAAAATACTTGAAAGAGTATTGTATTCTTTCAATGAGGACTCCTCCCGGAACACGTCAATTTGACGGTGTGTCCGAAAAGAGAAACTGAATTTTGTTGGACATGATAAGGTTAATCATGAGTCGCTCTGAGCTACCATTTTCCTTCTAGGGATACACATTAAACAGTGCAAAACTTATTTTGAATAAGGTTCCATAGAAATCTGTTTGACAAACTTTATATTAGATATGATCAGGAAAGAAACTGGGATTTCTCATTCCTGATGATTTGGGTATGCTAGGCATATGTTTGGATGATACCAAACAAGAACCCAAATCGGATAAGTGCCTAAATTGTAGGTTATCCTAGGGAAACCAAAGTAAAGTACTTATACAACTCACAAGAGAACAATTTAATTATTGCTCACCATGCGGTTTTCCAGAGAAGAATACCTATATGCAGTGGTAAGTGGGAGGAAAGTAAAACTCGATGAAAATTGGAGTAATACTATTTCAGAACCGATTCATTAATGGAACACAAATAGTTCATCAGGGATAAAACTATACCATAATCTTCGAATACACAAGAACCGCGTAAGTCGGAGAGAGTCAGAAAATAACCTGGGAGATATGGGTTTCTGATCTAACCTCATAAAGATGTCTATCTTATTGAGGAAGACGAACTGACTACGTATGAGGAAGTGATACAAGGTATCGACTCCCTATTATGGCAAAGTGTCATTATATCCGAAATGGATTCCATGTATACCAACTCTGTTTAGACACTAGTTGTTGTACCGGAAGGCATTGTGCCTATTGGTACTATATGAGTCTTCAAGGAAGACATACATGGAAGGCAACATACCAACGTACTAAGCTGGGCTTATAGCGAAAAGGTATCGTTATCAACACTGTGTCGATTACGACGAAACTTTTTACTTGTTGCCATGGTTAAAATCATTTGGATAATGCTTGCTGATGCTGTATATTTCATTTATGAAATGTGACAGCTGAACGTCAAAATCGCTTTCCTTAAACGAAAACCTTTCGGAGGATATTTACAATATCCTGACGGTTTTGTCATACCAAAACGAGCAAACAAGGTTTGCAAGTTAATTCGATCCATTGATGGATTGAAGCAAGCATTGAGTTCTTGGAATTATCGTTTTGATGTAATCATAATGGTGTGTGATTTAATTCAAAATGAAAATGATTCTTGTGTATATAAGGAGGTTAGTGGGAGCGCACTGATAGTGATTGTCCTATAAATAATGATGACATATCATTTCTTGGAAATGACACTCCCATAACACAGTCGGTGAAATCTTGGCTTTCATGAAAATTCTCCGTAGAATTCTTAGGAGAGACAACCTTTATTCTAGGAATAAGGATCTACTGGGATAGATCTAAAAGTTGTTGGCACTCTCCGAGAACTCATACATTAAAAATGTACACGACCTGATGTCTCATATACTTTGAGCATATGAAGTCACAATCGGGCCAATCCAAGTGATAGTCACTGGATTGATGTTAAGAACATCATTTAGTATCTTAGATGAACTAAGGATTCTTTCTTATACTATGAGAAGGAGAACTTGAAGTGACTGGGTTCACTGTTGCAAGTTTCCTAACCAATTATAACGACTATAAGTCGCAATAACGGTACTATAAAGTTTGAATAACGGAACAGTGAGCTGGAAATCTTCCAAGCAAGATATTGTTACCGAATAAACAACAAAAGAGGGTTATTGCTGCAGCTGAGGAAGCAATAAAAGCCTTTTGGATCGATAATAATCCTAATTAGATTAGGAGTAGTTCTGTTAGCAGCTGAGCTAAGCTACAGCAAAGGCTAAAGAATTAATGGTCTCATCAACGATCCAGATATAACTTCAAATATTCATCTGATTCATTCGGATCATACATCGTGGAGATGTGATAATCGAATAAATCACATTAGATGATAACACTGCAAATCCGCTGACGAAAGCATTTCCTCAGCAGAAGTTTGAGTGAACCGTACATAGTTCGGGTGTAGGACACTTGAGTGATTGGCTATAGGCCAAGTGGGAGATTGTTGGACAATTATGACCCATAGCATCACTATTTGTACAGATCATGGTGTTGTTGTACAAATTAACTATGTGACAAAGGAAATTACCCTTTTATCATTTGTAATTAGATTACCAAGATATATAAATGATAGAAGGTCTTTATGATTAGTTCCGGATTGAGATGATGTGAGACAATATCAATCCACGAAGGTTTAATCATTAAATATCACTAGTCGGAGTATTATCGAGATTGGACATCGATAATGCGTAAAAGACTAGTATTACACTTGTGCGCGTTGTGGGAGCATAACGACATAGTTCTCATATATTTGGGTATAGGATACTCATGCAAGTGTAATAGGAGGTTGTGTTTACCGATGGTACGGAAACAGCTTCGCTCTAGATAGACCCCTCAGAATTCCATTGGTAGTATGACTTTGTGTCTATGGAAGTCTGAATCAGGGTAGGTGTATTTGGTCTTAACATGAGACTTGCACCGCTAATACTTGCGACAATCAATATATTCGATATATTATACGAAATTGGATTTCGATGTGGAATTAAAATTAGATTTTAATTCGGGCGAACGAGTTAATTTAGAATTAATTCGATAGCGATGTGAATAGTAATTTTGCTAGGTAAAATTATTTAATTGAATTTGATTTAATTACGTCGCAACGGAAAATTCGTTAATTCGGAATTAGTGAACCCGAGCCCACGAGTGTTTGCGGGCCCATTCTCATTTCAAATTCAAGTACGGCCCTCAAGTCATATCACGCGTCATTCATGTGATGGATGTCTTGTCACTTGAGTGATTGACAACTAGTCACTATTCATGAGTGATGTGGGTAGTTGGAAGGCATTATTGCCATTTTGGCTCCAATTTTGGTTTGACTTTTTGAAAGCCTAATACTAAAATTTTGGTAACACTTTCGGATAAGTTCATTTAGGTTTGGAAACCAAAAAGACAACCAACACACTCCCTCCTCTCTCTCTCATTACATTCGGCCAAGGGCCACTTTTTCCCCTCTCTCCCATTCGGCTTTGGAAGCCAATTTCCTCTCATTTTCTCTCTCAAAATCGAGAGCAACAAGAAGGAACAAGGAAGATTTGTGGCAAATTTCCCTTATGCTAGCACATGAAGAGTCATCCTAAGGTGATAAGGAAACCTATTCATGAGCATGAAATCACAACACAAAGCTTGGAGCTTGGAGATCCATCCATGGAGCTTGACTGAAAATGACAAGGAGCACAAAATGACCATTGCCGAAAGCTTGAAGATTTTTATGTTCAACGCATCGCCAAATCCGATCAATGTAAGTATGATTCTGCCATCCTTTTTTGTTGTATTCACCGATGTTTTATGCTTGAAATCGATCTTGGGACTAACCTAGAAACCCACCAGCCAAGGCTTAGTTGATTTAGAGAAAAACCTTACGGAATATATCGGATATATTGGCATATATTAGATATATGTTTCGGACTTGGATGTCCACCTACTGGATCTAGCAATTGGATGGAATCCAATTGATCTTAGAGATCTACCTAGTTAAGTTTCATACAATTTGTTGGCCAAAGTCAAGATTGTGTGTTATTTAACGGGATCCTAGCCCACTAGGAAACTAGGTTTCCCGAGTACTCAACAGAGGTTAGAGGCTCGCCGAAAAATAGTGGGAGGCAAGTATTAAATTTGTAATTTCGTTTAGATACTTGCCAATACGCGCTCATTTCAATTTTTCATCATTAAAAGTTTTAAATATATTAGTTGGACTAATATTCAATTGTTGTTTTAATTAAACAGTTGGACTGTATTCAAACTGCTTCATTTATACTTGATTATATAATTGGATTATAGTAATCAAATATATTTGAATTAACCAATCAAATAGTAGTTGATTATATAGTTAGACTATAGTAATCATTATATTTGATTGTACCCAAAATCGTTGATTGGATAGTTGGACTATTGGAATCAGGATAACTGAAAGATTAGCGTTTAAAGCACAATCCTGGGAAAAATTTCTTTAAACGGCTTCAATTTTCAGATTGGGAATAAGACCTCAGGATAGTCCTGAGAGCTGAGAAGTTACTTTATTTGATAGAGTGACATCTCGGGCCTGAGCCCGGAGTTGAGCAAATAGTAAAGCATGAGCTTTGGAAGACTCATGGTGATGAAAACTTTAGTGCTTATAATTCCGCAATGACTCTTTAATTCCGTCGTAAGAATTAAGGATTAGATCCTTAAATCATGATGATGAAATTAAAGGATCTTCATAGATCTATCCTTAGATCTTATAAGTACGAATTGCAAAAGAAGCTCTTTCGCTCGCGTATGTCAGAGGGTACATCTGTCGAGCATTAGGTGTCGCAGATGATTGCTGACATCGATCAGCTAGGTTAGCTGGGCATTACCTACGTGGCCGAGACTACCAAAGATTTGATCTTATAGTCTCTACCCGAAAGCTGGGGCAGGTTCATTATGAACCAAGAGAAAAAATCTTAAAGAGTTGATGGCTATGCTCAAGGAGGCGGAGCCAGAGCTTCTAAAAGGGGCAAAGGCAAAATCATCACAGTCTTCTAGGAAGACAAATGACATATCCCAAGATGTCTACCTAAAATGTGGAAAACGGGATAACTGAAGCGTGAATGCCGTATGGACAAAGTAGACATGAAGGAAGTGAAGGCGGGGCAAGGCTCTGACTTCAATTATGTTTGTCATAAACATGTTCACTATTAGTTTCAAAATTGGATTTTTTGATACTAGATGTGGTACATAAATATGTACTGATGTGCAGAATCTGCTGATTAGCAGGAGACTGACTTTAGTTGAGATATACATGCGAGTCGAAAACGGGACGTGAGTCACTGTTTTAACCGTAGAAACCTAAGTTTAGGAACTACCCTTTGGGTATGTACTTAAATTAAGAAACTGTTATAATGTACCTAGTTTGACTAGAAACATTATCCCTATATCTAGTATAACTCGTTGCGGGTATACCTTATATTCTAGAACACTAAGTGTTTTGTTTATAAAGATGATATTGAGATAAACACATTGGATGTGAATAACAGTATTTATATTTTGAATATAAACAAATCTCAAACATATAACATGACAAACAAATAGCTCAAACTGAATTAATCAGATGAGACTTATTTGTGGCATTGTTGTCTGGGACACATTAACAAGACTCATATATCCACACTTTCGAAGAGTGGGTACTATGACGGATTTGATTCTAATTCAAATGATGTCTACGAATCTAGTTTATTGGGCAAAGTACCTAAATACCTTTTACTTGGTAAAAGTGCAAATGCCACCGATCTGTTAGCCCTCGTTCATTATGACGTAAGTGGGCCCATATCTAGCTAGGCTAGAGGTGGATATGAATACTTCGTAACCTTTATAGATGTGGCATCGCGTTATGGTTATGTGTTTCTTGTGAAACATAAATCGGAAACTTTTGATAAATTCAAAGAGTTTCGACAAGAAGTATAAAAACAGACCGGCAAGAGTATTAAAACATCATGATTAGACCGTGGTGGAAAATACTTAAACATATAAGTTTCTCGATTACTTGAAATATTATAGTATTCTTTCACAGTGGACTTCTCCCGGAACACCTCAATTTGATGGTGTGTCCGAACAGAGAAATCGAACTTTGTTGGACATGGTAAGGTTAATGATGAGTCACTCTGAGCTACCATTTTCCTTTTAGGGATAAGCATTAAACAATGCAATACTTATTTTGAATAAGGTTCCATGAAAATCTGTTAGACAGACTTCATATTAGATATGAACATGAAAGAAACAGGGTTTTCTCATTCCTGAAGATTTGGGAATGCTGGGCATATGTTTGGATGATACCAAACTAGAACCCAAATCGGATAAGTGCCTATTTGTAGGTTATCCTAGGGAAACCAAAGTATAGTACTTATACCACTCACAAGAGAACAATATAATTGTTGCTCTCCATACGGTTTTCCTAAGAGGAATACCTATATGCAGTGGTAAGTGGGAGGAAAGTAAAACTCGATGAAAATCAGAGTAATACTGTTCCAGGCACCGATTCTTTAACATAACACAAACAGTTCATCAGGGATGAAAATGTACCACAATCTTCGAATACACAAGAACCGTGCAAGTCGAAGAGAGTCAAAAAACAACCCGTGAGGTATGGATTTCTGATCTCACCTCGTAAATTTGTCAATCTTATTGAGGAATACAAACCAGTTACGTATAAGAAAATGATACAAGGTATCGACTCCCTATTATGGAAAAGTACCATGATATCCGAAATGGATTCCATGTATACCAACCAAGTTTGGATACTGGTTGATGTACCGGAAGGCATTGTGCCTATTGGTACTATATGAGTCTTCAAGGAAGACATACATGGATGGAAACATACAAACGTACAAAGCTAGGCTTGTGGCGGAAAGGTTATTGTCATCAACATGGTGTCGATTACGACGAAACCTTTTATCCGTTGCTATGATTAATTCCATTTGGATAATGCTTGCTAATGCTGCGTATTTCATTCATAAAATATGGCAGCTGTACATCAAAACTGCTTTCCTTCAACGGAAACCTTTTGGAGGATGTTTATAAACATCCTAACTATTTTGTCGTACCCAAACATGCAAACAAGGTTTGCAAGTTAAGTCGATCCATTTATGGATTGAAGCAAGCATCGCGTTCTTGGAACTAACGTTTTGATAAGATCATAATGGTATATGATTTAATTCAAAACGAATATAATTCTTGTGTATATAAGAAGGTTAGTGGGAGCGCACTGACAATGATTGTCCTATATAATGATGACATGTCATTTCTTGGAAATGACATTCCCATAATATAATCGGTGAAAGCTTGGCTTTCATGAAAATTATCCGTAGATTACTTGGGAGAGACAACCTTTATTCTAGGAATAAGGATCTACTGGGATAGATCTAAAAGTTGTTGGCACACTCCGAGAAATCGTACATTGAAAAGATGTACGTGACCTAGTGTCTCATATGCTTTGAGCATATGGAGTCACAATCAGGCCAATCCAAGTGATAGTCACTGGATTGATGTTAAGAACATCCTTAAGTATCTTAGATGATCTAAGGATGCTTTCTTAAGCTATGGATGAGGAGAACTTGAAGTGACTGGGTTCACCATTGCAAGTTTCCAAACCGACAAAGACGACTGTAAGTCGCAATAAGGGTAATATATAGAGTGAATAACGGAACAATGAGCTGGAAATCTTCCAAGCAAGATACTGTTGCCGAATAAACAAAAAAAGCGGAATATTGCTGCAGCTGAGGCAGCAAAAAAAGCAATTTTGGATCTGTAAAATTCCTAATTAGATTAGGAGTAGTTCTGTTAGCAGCTGAGCTAGGCTACAACACAGGCTAAAGAATTAATGGTCTCATCAATGATCAAAGTATATACTTCAACTATTTCATCTGATTCGTCAGATCATATATCGTGGCGATGTGATGATCGAATAAATCACATCAGATGATAACCTCTCAAATCCGCTGACGAAAGCAGTTTCTCAGTAGATGTTTGAGCGCCCCGTACATAGTTCAAGTGTAGGACACTTGAGTGATTGGCTATAGGCCAAATGGGAGATTGTTGGACAATTATGACCCATATCATCACTATTTGTACATAACATTGTGTTTTTGTACAAATTAACTATGTGACAAAGGAAATTGCTCTTTTATCATTTGTAATTAGATTACCAAGATATATAAATGATAAAAGTCCATATGACTAGTTCTGGATTAATAAGATATGAGACAATATTAATCCACTAAGGTTTAATCATTAAATATCCCTAGTCGTAGTATTATTGAGACTGGACATCGATAATGCGGAATAGACTAGTATTGCACTTGTGCGCGTTGTTTGAGAATAACGGCATAGTTCTCATATATTAAAGTATTGGATACTTATGCAAGTGTGATAGGAGGTTGTGTTTACCGATGGTACGGGAACAGTTTCGCTCTGGATAGACCCATCGGAATCCCATTGGTAGTATGACTATGTGTCTATGGGAATCCGAATCAGGGTAGGTGTATTTGGTCTTAACCTGAGACTTGCATCGCTAATACTTGCGACAATCAGTATACTTTGGTTTTGGTCGTCCGGGGCCTTAACAGGTTCTGTGTACACCTCTTCTGGGTATATTGAGAATCGTAGTGTATTGGGTGTGATGTCAAGATGGAAGTATCACTTCAGTCATATGGCGATGATGATCACACAGGATACGGAACTAGTACTCTTTAGTACTGTAGTCATCGGGATAATATGACTAGGTCATGATTATCCGATTATAGAGACTAGTTACCAGAGATCCGATATATGCTTCATACGGGGCAGACACAATTCCAGCCCCTGGCCTAGCATGTGACATTCGATACAGGATCGCAATACGCAATACTACGTATCTACGCCTGACATAGATTATATATTCCTTAAAAGAATATTTCTGGGGAATTGGGTAGACACAGTGCTTTGCTAGAAGCCAACTATGTCTTGTAAATCGGTAAAAACGTGGTACAGGGTACGCATGTATTCGTATAGTCCGATAACTGGATTTACTGCCAACATATCCAGAGATGTCATGGGTCGCTTCCTGAAGATTCACCGATGACGTATGATTCGAACATAATTAATCTATGATTAATTACGGAAAGATTTTATCTCGGATAAAATACTATTTGAAGAGAGAGAACGATTAATTTGGAATTAATCGATAAAATAATATATTTGATATATTAAATGAAATTAGATTTCATAACGGAATTAAAATTAGATTTTAATTCGGACGAACGAATTAATTTAGAATTAATTCGCGAGTGATGTGAATAGTAATTTTGCTAGGTATAATTATTTAATTAAATTTGATTTAATTACGTCACAACGGAAAATTCGTTAATTTGGAATTAACGAACTCGAGCCCAGAATGTGTTTGCGGGCCCATTCGGATTTTGAATCAAGTGGGGCCCACAAGTCACATCACTTGTCACTCACATCACTTTTTGGTGATGGAAGTAAGTAATGAGTTAATGGTTGCTTGTAAGACACATTTTGTCTTAATGGTGAAAAAGTTGAAAGACATTTACCATTTTTTTATGATTTGGTATATATTTTGTTTTTTGGAAAAATCAACACACTTTTTCACATTTGAAAACAAAATTGAAAACCCTCTCTCTCTCCCAAAAGCTCCATTGACATGAGCTTCATCAAGAACAAGGAAAATTTTGTTTCAAAATTTTCAAGTGCTAGCACACAAAGAATCATATAAGGTGATAGGGAAACCATTCCCAAGAGCTTGGAATCTCAAATCTTAAAGCTTGGAGCTTGGATTCATCATTCAAAGAGGAGTTTGGAGGAACTTCTCAAAGCAAATTTTTGATCTACACACATCCTACATCCTATCGTTGTAAGTATATTTTCGCTATACTTCTTCTTGTATTCACATGATTTTATGCTTAAATTGATCTTGGGATGACTTTAGAAACCAACAATAGGACTCTCTTGTTGGAGTTCTACGGTCCTAAGGATCGAATAACAAGCAAGAAACATAGTGCGAATACAATCAAAGGAAGTTGCGGAATACTTACATCGAGCGGTTGAGCAATGCGGTGAAGAACAAAACTTTTTAAGCCCTTTGAACCCTCCTAGAGTGCTCGGCAGTTCACTGTTTTTTCTTCCTCCAAGTTTCGGCTTTGGTCCTCCTCCAAGCTCCAAGCTTTTGAAGTGTATTCCAAGCTCACATGTGCGGTTCCCTATCACCTTCGCGTGACCCTGAAAGCGTGCTAGCACTCCGAAAATTTTGCCGAAAAATTTCCTTACTTCTCCTTGCCTTTCACGGTGAAACCAGTGAAGATGAAGAAGAAAAACAGCCCTAGGCCGAGAGAGAGAAGAAGAGAAAGTGAGAGAGTGAGATGTTTTGGTTGGTGGCAAAAATGTGTATCTAATACACCTTTTTGATTTTCAAAACATTACCATATTCTTTTTCCAAAAAGTCAAATGGCATTAAAGCTTTCCAACCACTTCCATCAACTATTCACATCATTCAATCAATCAAGTGACAAGTTGTCACATCACTCAATGACTAATGATTTGAGGATTGATGCGACTAGTTATTTGACGCTTGATGTGAATTGCGGGCCGCACTTGAATTCGAAATGCGAGTGCGCTCGCAAACACTATCGGGCTCGGGTTCGCTAATTCCAAATTAACGAATTTTCCGTTGCGACGTAATTAAATAATTATGCCTAGCAAAATCACTATTCACGTCGCTTAAGAATTAATTCTAAATTAACGGTTTTCCCGAATTAAATTCTAAATTTAATTTCGTGCCGAAATCCAATTTCGTATAATATATCGAATATATTATTTTATCGATTAATTCCAAATTAATCGTTATCTCTCTTTAATTAATATTTTATCCCAGATAAAATATCTCTGTAATTAATCCCAGATTAATTTTCACTCTCTTCTATTAATCCCAGATTAATTTTCACTCTCTTCTAATTAATCCCAGATTAATTAAAGTGCGAGTCATACGTCATCGGTGAATCTTCGGGAAGCTACCCATGAGATCCCCGGATATGTTGGCAGTAAATCCGGTTGTCGGACTATCCGAACACGTAAGTACCTAGTACTACGTTTGTACCGATTTACAAGACAAGGTTGGCTTCTAGCAAAGCGCCATGCCTACCCAATTCTCCAGAAATATCCTTACAGGAATATGTGATCTATATCAGGGGTAGTATACGTAGTATAGCGTATTTCGATCCAGTATCGGATGATCACATGCAAGGCCTGGGGCTGGTACAGTGTCTGTCCCGTACGAAGCATATATCGGATCACTAGCAACTAGTCTCTTTATTATCGGATAATCATGACCAAGTCATATTATCGCGATGGTTGCAATCCTTAGAGAACCAGTTCTGTATCTATGGGTGATCATCATCTCCATATGACTGGAGTGATACTTCCATCTTAACATCACACCCAACACACTACGATTCTCAATATACCCAGCAAGGCGTACACAGAACCTGTTAAAGCCCTGGACGACCAAACCAAAAGTATATTGATTGTCGCAAGTATTAGCGGTGCAAGTCTCAGGTTAAGACCAAATACACCTACCCTGATTTCGGACTTCCATAGACACATTGTCATACTACCAATGGAATTCCGAGGGGTCTATCCAGAGCGAGCTTTTTTCCATACCATCGGTAAAACACAACCTCCTATTACACTTGCATGAGTATCCTATACCCAAATATATGAGAAATATGTCGTTGTGCCATCACAACGCGCATAAGTGTAATACTAGTTTTTTACGCATTATCGATGTCCAATCTCGATAATACTCTGACTAGGGATTTTTAATGATTAATCCTTCGTGGACTGATACTGTCTCATATCATCTCAATCCAGGAACTAATCATAAGGACCTCCTATCATTTATACATCTTGGTGATCTAATCACAAATGATAAGAGAGCAATCTCCTTTGTCACATAGTTAATTTATACAACAACACCATGATCTGTACAAATAGTGACGCTATGGGTCATAACTGTCCAACAATCTCCCACTTGGCCTATAGCCAGTCACTCGAGTGTCCTACACCCGAACTATGTACGGTTCGCTCAAATTACTGAGAAAAGACTTTCGTCAGCGGATTTACATGATTATCATCTGATGCAATTTATTCGATCATCACATCGCCACGATGTATGATCCGAACGAATTAGATGAATATCGAAGTATATATTTGGATCCTTGATGAGACCATTAATTCTTTAGCCTGTGCTGTAGCCTAGCTCAGCTGCTAACAGAACTACATCTAATCTAATTAGATTTGTTATTGACCCAAATATATTCTATTGCTGCCTCAGCTGCAGCAATAACCCACATTTGTTGTTTATTCGGTAACAGTATTTTGCTTGGAAGATTTCTAGCTCACTGTTCCGATATTCAAACTATATAGTTCCGTTGTTACGACTTATAGTCGTTTTTATCGGTTATGAAACTTGCAGCAGTGGTCCCAGTCACTTCAAGTTCTCATTCTCCATAGTATAAGGAAGTATCTTTAGTTCCTCTAAGATACTAACGGATGTTCTTAACATCAATCCAGTGACTATCACTTGGATTGTCCCGATTGTGAATCCATATGCTCAAAGCGTATGAGACACCAGGTCGCGTACTTTTATTTCAATGTACGAGTTCTCGGAGAGAGTTAACAACCTTTTGATCTATTCCAGTAGATCTTTATTCCTAGAATAAAGGTTGTTCTCTCCCATGAATTCCACAGAGAATTTTCTCGAAAGCCAAGCTTTCACCGATTGTTTTATGGGAATATCATTTCCAAGAAATGACATATCATCATTGTTAGGACATCATTATCAGTGCGCTCCCACTAACCTCCTTATATACACAAGAATTATATTCGTTTTGAATTAAAACAAATACCATTATGATTACATCAAAACGATAATTCCAAGAACTCAACGCTTGCTTCAATCCAAACATGGATCGAATAACCCGCAAACCTTGTTTGCTAGTTTTGGTACGAGAAAACCGTCGGATGTTACAAACATCCTCCAAAAGGTTTCCTTTTCAGGAAAGCGATTTTCCCGTTAAGCTGACATATTTCATAAATGAAATATGCAGCTTTAGCAAGCATTAACCAAATGGATTTACCGAGGCAACAGGTAAAAGGTTTCGTCGTAATCGACACAATGTTGATAACGATACCTTTTCGCTACAAGCCTAGCTTAGTACGTTGGTATGTTGCCATCCATGTATGTCTTCCTTGAAGACTTATATAGTACCAATAGGCACAATGCCTTTCGGTACATCAACCAGTATCCAAACTTGGTTGGTATACATGGAATCCATTTCGGACTTCATGGCACTTTGCCATAATAGGGAGTCGATACCTTGTATCACTTCCTCATACGTAGTCAGTTCGTATTCCTCAATAAGATTGACATTTTTACGAGGTGAGATCAGAAACCCATACCCCAGGTTCTTTTTCTGACTCTCTCTGACTCACGTGGTTCTTGTGTATTCGAAGATTACTGGTTTAGTTTCATCCTTGATGAACTATTTGTGTTCCATCAGGAATCGGTGCCTGGAATAGTATTACTCCGATTTTCATCGAGTTTTACTTTCCTCCCACTTACCACTGCATATCGGTATTCCTCTTAGGAAAACCGCATGGCGAGCAACAATTACATTGTTCTCTTGTGAGTTGTATAAGTACTATACTTTGGTTTCCCTATGATAACCTACAATTAGACACTTATCCAATTTGGGTTTTTGTTTGGTATCATCCAAACATATGCCTAGCATACCCAAATAATCAGGAATGAGAAACCCGATTTCTTTCATGTTCATATCTAATATGAAGTCCGTCAAACAGATTTTTATAGAACCTTATTCAAAATAAGTTTTGCACTGTTTATGCGTATCCTTTGAAGGAAATGGTAGCTCAGAGAGACTCACGATTAACATTATCATGTCTAACAAAATTCGGTTACTCTGTTCAGACACACCATCAAATTGACGTGTTCCGTGAGGAGTCCTCATTGAAAGAATACTATACTATTTCAAGTATATTAGAAACTTATTGCTTAAGTATTTTCATCATGGTCTAATCGTGATGGGTTTATACTTTAGCCGATCTGTTTGTTTATTTCGTGTCGAAACTTTAAAAGTTTCTGATTCTTGTTTCAAAAGAAACACATAACCATAACACGATGCCACATCCGTAAAGGTCACGAAATATTCATATCCACCTCTAGCCTAGCTAGATATGGGCCCACTTGCTTCACTATGAACTAGGGCTAACAGATCGGTGGCATTTACACTTTTACTAAGTAAATAGTGTTTTAGGCATTTTGCCCAATAAACTAGATTCGTAGACTTTATTTGAATAGTATCAAATATGTCCTAGTACCCACTCTTCGAAAGTGTGGATATACGAGTCTTGTTTAATTGTGTCTGACAACAATGCCACAATTAAGTCTTTTCTAATCAAATCAGTTTGAGCTATTTTGTTTGTCATGTTATATGTATGAGATTTATTTATATTCAAAATATAATTCTGTTATTCACATCTAATGTGTTTATCTCAATATCATCTTTATATAATGAAACACTTTAGTGTTCTAGAATATAAAGGTATATCCGCAACAGATTAAACCCTGATATAGAGATAATGTTCTAGTCAAACTAGTTACATTTAACAATTTCCTATTTTAGGTACATACCCGAAGGGTAGTTCCTAAACTTAGGTATCTACGATTTAAAACAGTGACAGTTTTCCCGTTTCCGATTCACAGATAAATCTCTACTGAAGTCAGTATCCTGCTCATAGCAGATTCTGTACATCAGTATATATTTATATACCACACTAAGTATTTAAAATCCAATTTTAATACTAGTAGTGAACATATTTTATGACAAACATATTTGAAGTCAGAGCCTTGCCCGTTCTTCAATTCCTTCATGTTTGCTTTGTCCAAACGGCAGTCACACTTCCGCGATCCCGTTTGCCACAATTTAGGCAGACATTTTGGGATATGTCCTTTATCTTCGTAGAAGATTATAATGATTTTGCCTTTGCCCTTTTCCACACTCAGAAGCGTTCGGCCTAGCCTTGGCCTTCTGGAATGTCGAAGTAAGATGCGTCTTGTGCTTCTTGTCTTATTGCAAACTTTTGGCTTTGTCTCCTAGAGAATAGCCATTAACTCTCCAAGAGTTATGTATTGCAATTTTAGTACTTCTAAGATCTAAAATAAATCTATGAAGATCCTTCAATTTCATTATCATATTTTAATGATCTAATCCTTAATTCTGATTAAGAAATTAAGGAGTCTAATGCGGCAAGTTTAATGGATTAAGCACTAAAGTTATCATCACATGAATATCCAAATATCATGCTCTACTATTTGCTTAACTTCGGGCTTAGGCCTAATATGTTATTTTATCAAATAAAGTAACTTATTAGTTTCCATGACCATCCTGAAACTTATTCCCAATTTGAAAATTAAATCATTTAAATACATTTTCCCTAGGATTATGTTTTAAATGTCAATCTTTCAATTATATCTTGATTCTAATAGTCCAACTATTTAATCAACGATTTTCGGTACTATTTATTATAATGATTATTATAGTCCAACTATTAATCAACTATAATTTAATAGGTTAAAATCAATTATATTGATTTATATAATCCAATTATAAAATCAACTATATTAATCAAATAAATTCAAGTATATTGATTACTATAATCTAATTATATAATCAACCATAAATGAATAGTTTGAATACAGTCCAACTGTTAATTAAAACAACGATTTAAATATTAGTCCAACTAACATTTAATTTATTTGACGAATGATTTGATATGAGCGCGTATGGCAAGTAATTAAACGAATATTGCAAATTTAATTCTTGCCTCCCACTATTTTTCGGTGAGCCTCTAACCCTCTGTTGAGTACTCGGGAAACCGTGTTTCCTAGTGGGCTAGGATCCCGTTAAATGTCACACAATCTTGACTTTGGCCAACAAATTGTATGATAATTAACTAGGTAGATCTCTAAGATCAATTGGATCCTATTCAATTCCTAGATCCAATAAGGGGACATCCAAGTCCGAAACATATATCTTATATATGCCAATATATCCAATATATTACCTAACATTTTTCCTCTGAATCAACTAAGCCTTGGCTTTGGCACAACAAACTTAGTGATCCCAGTTAAGCGTGACCCATTGACCATGGAAAGCTTCGTAATCAATGTCGATGGACAATAAGTGATCTTGACTGACTTTGGCCAACAAATCACGACTTGGAAAAGACACCAATATGTAACAAAGCCTTTGTGATTCAAACACATCCTCGACGGACAAAGGTCTTGACTTTGGCCAACAAACCAATGCCAATCTTGGATCTTGAGCAAGAATCACTCAATGGAAGGAAAAACGCTTAATATTATTTGAGGGTTTTTCGCGTGCAAATTGGCAACCAATTTATTATCTTTGTTAAGGTCTCATCATCATACACCCTTATACATGCATTCTAAACACATAATAAAGCGCGTATAAATAAAATAATAATGATATGCGGATGTATACTTAACACATTGATCCTAGATCAAATCTCTACATTTCTCTCTCCCGCTAGCACTTGTATTTACTTCTACCCGTTACACTGCACTTCTAAAGAAACCTAATTTACATTGAGGGGAATAGGTGAGAAGAGAAATACAAAGAGTATGGAGGTAATAGGCTGGACACGCAGGTCCAATTAATAAATTCTAAATTTATTACAATAATTTCCAAAATTGCCCCACCCATCTAATATCTATCTGATATACATTATTCATGCATCGCAACCATGTATTCACACAAGCATGTTATCAATCAATCTAATCTAATTAATTAATCTGATAATAATGACCATCTAATGTTCAAACAACGATTTGATTTTGCGCGAGTCAAACTCGTTTTGCGAATAAGTACTCAAAGTACAAATTCTTGAATTAAATTAAACTACAAAATTAAATCCAATTTAATATGTATTTAATAGTAATTCACTATTTAATTCCAAATTAAATATTACACTTTATTAACGAACTTTTTACGACTTAAATTCCAAATTTAATCGTTACGGGTCTCAAAGCTCGATTAACGTCAAACGTTAATTTAATTAAAGTCCAATGGGCTTTCAATTAATTTCTTTAAGGCGTGGACTTTTGGTCAACTTGGGTCAAACCCAATAACCAAAGCCCAATCAAGGAATAACCCCATAAGCCTAGAAATCAATTTAGGCCCATTAGGCCCAATTAAATAATTAAGGTCCATTAGTCGCATTTGGGCTTTATGGAAGCGGTTTTGGGCCCAATTGGATCTAACCAATTTAGCCTAAACCTAACTTGGTACAACCAAGCCCATTAAAGCCCAATAACAACTTTTAAGCCCAATTTCCAAAATTAGCCAAACATAATTAAATTACAAAAATCCAATTTCACAATTTAATTACTCAGAGTGTATATCATAATTAATTACCCAAATCAATATTTCCAAAACACAAATTTGTACAATTAATCATGCTCATTAACAACAAAACATGTCCAACACATTTTATCAAAAAATCAAACCCAATTCATGCTTATCAACTCTCGGCAATTTGGGGTTATTTATGTCCGATTTGGTTTCAATCCAATTAAATCCACAATCGACATTAAATCAACATTTCCCAATCGTTTCAAGTCATCCAATGATCAACGAAACAAAAAATACCAAGAATTAGGGCAATATGTCTCTCGGACAAGCCTCAACAATTTGGGGAAAAATGATCCAATCCAATTTTCTTGAAATTGATCCAATCAAACTTCAATTCAACATCATTTAAGCACACTTAATCAAATAATTTAACCAAATCATGCTCAAAATCAATTTACCCAATTTTAACCCTAAATTAAAGTTTCATGCTTTTAATTCGCTCTGATACCATTGTTGGAGTTCTACGGTCCCAAGGATCGAATAACAAGCAAGAAACATAGTGCGAATACAATCAAAGGAAGTTGCGGAATACTTACATCGAGCGGTTGAGCGATGCGGTGAAGAACAAAACTTTTTAAGCCATTTGAACCCTCCTAGAGTGCTCGGCAGTTCACTGTTTTTTCTTCCTCCAAGTTTCGGCTTTGGTCCTCCTCCAAGCTCCAAGCTTTTGAAGTGTATTCCAAGCTCACATGTGCGATTCCCTATCACCTTCGCGTGACCCCGAAAGCGTGCTAGCACTCCGAAAATTTTGCCGTAAAATTTCCTTGCTTCTCATTGCCTTTCACGGTGAAACCAGTGAAGATGAAGAAGAAAAACAGGCCCTAGGCCGAGAGAGAGAAGAAGAGAAAGGGAGAGAGTGAGATGTTTTGGTTGGTGGAAAAAATGTGTATCTAATACACCTTTTTGATTTTCAAAAAATCATTTACCATATTCTTTTTCCAAAACGTCAAATGGCATTAAAGCTTTCCAACCACTTCCATCAACTATTCACATCATTCAATCAATCAAGTGACAAGTTGTCACATCACTCAAAGTGACTAATGATTTGACAATTGATGCGACTAGTTATTTGACGTTTGATGTGACTTGCGGGCCGCACTTGAATTCAAAATGCGAGTGCTCTCGCAAACACTATCGGGCTCGGGTTCGCTAATTCCAAATTAACGAATTTTCCGTTGCGACGTAATTAAATAATTATGCCTAGCAAAATCACTATTCACATCGCTTACGAATTAATTCTAAATTAACTCATTTGCCCGAATTAAATTCTAAATTTAATTCCGCGTCAAAATCCAATTTCGTATAATATAACGAATATATTATTTTATCGATTAATTCCAAATTAATCGTTATCTCTCTTTAATTAATATTTTATCCTAGATAAAATATCTTCGTAATTAATCCCAGATTAATTTTCTCTCTCTTCTAATTAATCCCAGATTAATTAAAGTGCGAGTCATACGTCATCGGTGAATCTTCGGGAAGCGACCCATGAGATCCTCGGATATGTTGGCAGTAAATCCGGTTGTCGGACTATCCGAACACGTAAGTACCTAATACTACGTTTGTACCGATTTACAAGACAAGGTTGGCTTCTAGCAAAGCGCCATGCCTACCCAATTCTCCAGAAATATCCTTACAGGAATATGTGATCTATATCAGGCATAGTATACGTAGTATAGCGTATTTCGATCCAGTATCGGATGATCACATGCAAGGCCTGTGGCTGGTACAGTGTCTGCCCCGTACGAAGCATATATCGGATCACTAGCAACTAGTCTCTTTATTATCGGATAATCATGACCAAGTAATATTATCCCGATGGTTGCAACCCTTAGAGAACCAGTTCTGTATCCCTGCGCGATCATCATCTCCATATGACTGGAGTGATACTTCCGTCTTGACATCACACCCAACACACTACGATTCTCAATATACCCAGCAGAGGCGTACACAAAACCTGTTAAAGCCCTGGACGACCAAAACCAAAGTATATTGATTGTCGCAAGTATTAGCGGTGCAAGTCTCAGGTTAAGACCAAATACACCTACCCTGATTTCGGACTTCCATAGACACATAGTCATACTACCAATGGAATTTCGAGGGGTCTATCCAGAGCGAAGCTATTTTCCGTACCATCGGTAAAACACAACCTCCTATTACACTTGCATGAGTATCCTATACCCAAATATATGAGAACTATGTTGTTGTGCCCTCACAACGCGCACAAGTGTAATACTAGTCTTTTACGCATTATCGATATCCAATCTCGATAATACTCTGACTAGGGATTTTTACTGATTAATCCTTCGTGGACTGATACTGTCTCATATCATCTCAATCCAGGAACTAATCATAAGGACCTCCTATCATTTATACGTCTTGGTGATCTAATCACAAATGATAAGAGAGCAATCTCTTTTGTCACATAGTTAATTTGTACAACAACACCATGATATGTACAAATAGTGACGCTATGGGTCATAACTGTCCAACATCTCTAAGTTTAGGTTTATCCTTCACGAAATTCAATTTCGTGTTCATAATTCACTCACTCATGAATTATGACGATCACAGATAATCTCGCTAAACTATGCAAGTCGAGGTCATTGCATACGTATAATCCCTCCGTCACAGGCTATCCATATTATACCTGAGATATAGATAAGAACGTCAAATCTTTATGGTATAATATAGTCGACTTTCAAATTTACGATCTCTAAATAATACTCGGAACTCGCTTCTGAAGTTATACCATGGTCATGGATTTACTAGATCGCAAACACGTGTAGGAAACCTATGCCCTGTACACAGGACTGGCGGATTCTATCTTGATACGCACTGGATATCATGAGCATCAGTCCACACCCAACGAACAAGCGGAGGTCTGATTTTAATAGATCGGTGACGTGATTGCCATCAAAGTGTGGAGGAAAACTCATATATCCAATATGGTATCTCAAGTCGAAGGACCATTATGCTCGCTCAACTCGAGAAGATTCCTATTGACGTTGGTGTACCATATATTAGGAAATCTTCAGTGAGTCGTTCAGTGTTTATCAAATAAACACCTACGTGTCTATACGAGTCTCCCGAGACTCATTGTTCATTGGGATAAACCATCGGACCAAGTCACGATATAAGACATGTACTGGTCTCATCGGATTTTACTAACCGACCCGTGTTAGTAAATCTTGACCAGGAATTTTATTTAAGGATATACAACTTATAGTGACGCTTCCAAATGTCAATTACAAACTACGTTGTAACTGCACACTACATTGTAAATCCTAGGATCATTGTCTAATATACACGTATCACTAAATCAGATTTAGTTTCAATCTAATCACAATTAGATATCTAATCGTAATTAGATCGAATATGTATATAAAAGACAAGAGGTGCTACCATTAAATAAGTAATATTATGGAAAAAGGAATTGTTCGTATTCATGAATCGGACATAAATACGATATGGATTGGCACTTCGAGCACCAACCCTAACAATAAACACCTACACGTCTATACGGGTCTCCAAGACTCATGGTTCATTGAGAAACCATTGGAATCATATATTCCAGTATACGACATGTATCGGTCTCAACAGGTTTAATTTACTGACCAAATAGTGTAAACCTTGACCACGAACTGTCTAAGAATGATAACATCATGATACAACTCAATGTCAGTTGCGACGCTTTTGCAACTGCATCATGACTAATCATTCTAGGGTCAATTACGTCTTTACCATATAAGAAGATATATTATATTATATAAATTGCTTATTTTATTCATAATAAAACATTTACAAGAGTATTTACAAGGAAATACAATGGGGAATTGGCGCACTGAGCACCAACCCCAACATGAGCCTATTATGGATGTCCTCTGTAAGCACGTCTTCAAATTCCGACAAAAGAGAAGAAATAGAAACAGAAAGTGAACTGTTAACGTTAGTAAGTAAAGATAAATGTGGTGTGTCTTTATACACCAGCAGCAACATGAGTTTGCTAGCTTTATAGGCTCTCATCACTTCACTCTCACTTAGATAAAAACTCTTTTTCACTCTCCATTTCTTCTCACTCTCTCCATCAGCCACTTTCCCTTGGGTTTACTCTCAGCTCTAATCCTAGTGTTTCACCCACTCTCGGGTTTAGATCCCATTTTCTCATTTCTATCACTCTTACCCCCCAAGGATGCGACTTTTCTCGCTCTCTCTTCCAAGTGTAATTTGACTTGGTCTTAATGAACCTGTATTGGTGTCAAAGGAAATAACGTAATGGGCTTGCCCTTATACTGGAATGAATATTTATTTCTAAACTCATCATGTATCAATTTTATATCAAATTGCCACGACCTCCTAAAAAGTATGTGGCCTTCCTGCATAGGTACCACATCACACAAAACCTCATCCGTGTAAGGTCCAATGGTAAAAGTCAACAACACCTGTTTGGTCACTCTGACCTCACCACACTCATTAAGCCACTACAACCTATATGGCTCAGGATGTTTTAAACATGACAATCCCAATCTTGCCACCAATGCTGTGCTAGCCACGTTGGTTCAACTACCCCATCTATGATCATACTACATGACTTCCCATTCACCCTACACCTAGTATGAAAAATATTCTCTCTCTACTGCTCGGTATCCTCTTCGACTGTTTGTGCTGTTAATGCTCTCCTAGACACAAACGACATGTTATCTAATGGATAAGCTACTCTCTCATCATCACTAACATCCTCAAACACAGACATCTCATCTTCCACCTCCCCATATATGGAATCGATATTACCATCATCCTTCATTACTAGTGTTCGCTTGTTGAGGCACTGTGATGCATAATGTCTCATACCTAAGCACTTAAAATACTTTACCTCATTGGATTTCGGAATCATCACTTCAGACTTAACCTTAACTCTATTTGACTCCACTTCTTTTCCCTTACCACTATCAGCCATGGGCTTATTGAAACCCTCATCTCTCCGCTTATTACTAGGCCACTTCCCCTTCCAAAAAGATGTTCCTTATGCAGTGTATCTAGATGCATATTTCTTCTTCAACTATCTCTCTACCTTGATCGCCATGTGTAGCATATTCTCCAACTCCACATAATGATGCAACTCCACTACACTCGCAATCTCCTTATTTAGCCCACCTAAAAACCGAGCCATCGTGGCTTCTCTATCCTCCATCACATTCTCTCTAATCATAGCTACCTCCATCTATGTATGATAGTCCTCAACACTTTTCCACCCCTGATACAAATGTTGTAGCTTCTGATATAACTATCTGTAATAGTGGCTTGGAATGAACCTTTTAAGCATGAGAGCCTTTAACTCCTCCCAAGTCTTAACTGGCCTCTCATGGTTCCCCCTCCGATTAGTTACCAACTGATCCCACCAAATCACCGCAAAGTCTGTAAAATCAATTGCAGCCAACTTCACATTCTTCTCATCAGAATACCTATGGCAATTAAAGATCAGGTCAATCTTTCTCTCCCAGTCCAAGTATGCCTCTAGATCATTTCTATCGTGAAAAGATGGAATTTTCATCTTGATGCTGCCTAGGTCACCATCGATATCCTCTTTTCTACCATGATCTCCCTTGTCAGGCTCCCTCTGGTAGTCATAATTATGCTTATCATACACATCTCTCCCATATCTATCCCCAAATCTATCACCAAATCTATCATCAAATGTCTATTTTCTCCCACATAGGCCCTTCTATCTCATCTCTGAAAACCTATTCGTTCATCAAACTTCCTATCCCGCCTATCATATCTCCTCACATACCGCCTATCCCGCGGTCTATACCTATCCTCATCATCTTCGAACTCATCCATATCATCCAGATTATTCTCTACCTCAACCTCATGTATAGATGCCTTAGGTGGTTGTTGCTCTATCTGTTCCTGCCTAGATTGTTGTGGCCTTTCAACCTCCTTCTGAACACTAGATAAGTGGAGACTAGTAACCTCCATCGACAACCTCTCTATTGCCGCGTTCATAGTTCCAAGCATCTCCCAGAACTCAGTCATATTCTTCTCTATGGTATTAAACTGCCCATCAACGTCCATATCTTTCTCTGCCATCTTGAAAAGCTGGTTCTGATAACCAATTGATATGAATATGATACGGAAAAGACAAAACGTGATCCAAGATCCCATAGACCCCCAAAGAACTTGTCCCTGAAAACCCTTAGAGATTGCCTCAGATGAATCTTGCCAGCAAAGGACGCCACAAAGGATGCCAACCATTTGATAAGTCTTTGTTCAATCACTGAACTTTGGAAATAAATCTCAAATCTCCAAAAATTATGCTATTCACGCACAAATTCAACATTTGCCATAAAAGGTAGTTGTCTTTCCATTGAGAGTTGTGGCTTTAAATAGTCACTTAATCAAACCCAAAATAAAACCAAAAAGTCAAAAATAACCCTAAACTACCCATTACCAACTAAAAGCCCATAACTTCTAATTCTTAGCCCATTTTGAAACCCACAAATAAATAAAAATAAACTAACACAACTAATAAATAAACGGGCATCCACGTTTGTTTCATATGTGCAAATAAAAAATAGTATAATGGAAATAAGCCTAAATAACAGAGAAACTGATACATGTTACTCCTTGATGGCTTGGGTCAAGTTTATAACTCTTGAACCCTCTTCCTGAAATCCAATTGGTCTCTAACGAGCTTGTTCAATTATGCTACATGACGTTAGGCTAGGCCTGCCATAGCGTCTTTAATCTTATGAGCTATGTGTCTTGTAATTGGTCCAACTGGTACATGGACTGGATCAATCGTGCTCGCGATCGAATCCGGTGCTGCTAGGACCACGTCAGTTATTTTAAAGACATTCTGTCAGTTTATCTTATTGTCATAGTTTTTGATTCTAGATTTAAATTAGAAGGTTTGAATAATGTCTTACAAGCTTACTATACATATTTGGGAATAACTGATGAAATTAATATTACAAGAATAATAAATAAAATAAAAATTGATTTAATAAATTGATTTAATGATTATGTTAGTAGATATAACTTGCAATCAGTATGACAATCTAGTATTAGCGAACTTGTAATCATCCAAGAGTTAGCGTAGGTGATCATTGGTTATTACAAGAAATATTAAATATATGGATAACATGACTAACAACCCGGAATTAGATAATTATTTATCTACCAATTTCGAGTTTCTAACTCAAAGTTTAGTGCATAAGAATTTTCAAGTACTTGACTGGTGAAACCGACATCAAAATGTCTATCATGTATTATCAATTATTGCTAAAGAGGTGTTGACAACACTTGTTTCCACCGTTGCGGTTGAGTAAGCCTTAAGCTTATGAGGTAGTATTTTGGAAGCGAGACGGTCTTCATTACATCCAAGCACTTTCGAAGTAACAACATGTGTGGATGATTGAACCCGAGCTGATATGAGGCAACAAGAAGGTGCCCCGATGACTTTAAAGACTTGTTCGACAATGCATTTGCAAATGCAAGCGGAACGGGAGCTGAAGGATCAACATGCACTGATAATGATGATGATTGATCAGTAAATAATTGTAAATTATAATGGGAAATTATCTTAAAAATGTAATGGAACTACGTGAGCTTTGATTTCTCTCACCCCTGGAGGATACATAGGTAACTTAAGTTTTTAAAAATTTAAGTTTAAGCTCTTTAATTTTATTTTTAATTTAATGTAATCTAAACTCAAATTCATAATTTTGAATAAATATTTTAATCTCATTTTTTTTTTTAAAATCATTATTAAAATTAAAAAAAGGCAGGGAACCGAAACCGAACTAGAACCGTTCGATTCGGTTCCGATTCCCGGTTCTACAAAAACGTGAAATAAGAATTATCCGGTTCGGATCCGGTTCCACACTTGTGGAATCGAAAACTAATAGGTCCAGTTCTGGAATCGAACCAGACCGGTGGCCAGGTCTAATAGATAATTAGATATGGGAAGGAGATGATAACCAATCGATTTTTAAAAAAAAAAATAATAATAATAATAAGAATTAAGGATAAAAAAAAGAAAGAAGAAGAAAAAGAAAAGAACTGGACACAGCCACAAAACTAGCAGCAGCAGGCCGCCACCGAGTTTCTTAGCGGCTTTTTGACAAACAGGTACTAGACATCTCTGCATTTTACTCTAGTAAACTCAAAAGCAATCCCCAATCTCAAGAATATAAAGCAAAATAAATTTTCAATTCTTATGTGCTTTCCCTTTAGAGACTCATTTTTTTATGGACTGGCATAATAAATCAAACAAATCCAAATCAATTGAAGACGTCTTCGACTCTTCACTTAACCTAGAGCAGACGCATCTCAAAGAAGGCTACGAGGAAGGCTACGCTCACGGCCTAGCAACCGGAAAAGATGAGGCCAATCAAGTAGGCCTAAAACATGGTTTTGAAAACGGCGAAGAACTAGGGTTTTACAAGGGCTGCGTTGATGTCTGGAACTCGGCCATTCTTGTCAAACCGACCCGGTTCTCGCTCCGGGCTCAAAAGGGTATCAAGCAAATGGAGGAGTTGATTGGGAAATACCCAGTTAATAATCCGGAGAATGAGAGCGTTCAAGAGATAATAGAGGCTCTGAGGCTCAAATTTAGGGTTATTCGTGCTGCTTTTGGCGGGAAATTGGAGCATGATGGGCACCCTAAACCCATAGAGATTGAGTTTTGAGTGGAAAGTTGGGTTTTTTTATGCCGTCGGTATTGGGTAATTTTGGTGGTCTGTATGAATTTTTTGTGATTCCACGAGAGTTATATTTATTTGTTTTTTCTTTTTATATGGAAGGTTTTGATATGATATACTTATGTAGTGTATTAGTCTGAAGTACTTGGTTAAGTAGTTAATATTGTAGTTTATTGTGAGTAGTATAGATTCTCTTGAAGGTTGAGGTTGAGGTTGAGTATATTTCCGTTAAATCACTTGAATTATCATAGTAATCCCACCCATGTAGCACCTGTGGGAAGAAATAATCAGTCTATTGAGGTTTTGTGGTGTTGGCATTCTGTTTAAGCATGATGAAACAATGACTGGACACGAATTTTGTGCATGAGCACTTGCAGGTTTAGCTGTGCAGGTGTAAATGTAAATGGATCATGTGAGAACTTCCTTTAAGCATCACTGAGTGAGATTAAATTGTTATGGGAGCAGACAAGTTTATACATTGGAATATCATATTTTTCATGTTCAAAACCCTGGAAAATGAAAATAGAGCCAAAAGCGGAAGATTGACTAACTTTAGCTTATGTAAGGAAAAGAGAGATGCAATTGAAAATTTGCATACACAGCAGCATAATGTAGGGTTATTGTATGTTTTGAGGACTCAATCTTGATTAAGCATAAAAAATTCTGAGTTTTTATACAATCTTTTATGGTCCCGAACGGATCAATAATTGTCACATCATACATAAATAAAGTTTTAAGCAGAGATGGCTACTCCATGCTGACATTTAGATTTCTGATTTATCTTCTGCTTCAATTTGCTGCTACCTAACACTAAATGTTTTACTAATTCTAAAGCTTTACTTGAAAATCTCTCTTTCTCAGTTTGTTAGAGTGTGGTCCCCAACAGTTATGGCCACAAAAGTTCCTGATAATGCCTTTCAGTTTTCATTATCCCAATCTTTTTTTTTTTGGGTGCAATTGGTGGCAGGGCAGCAAGGTGGAGAAAAATGTTAAAACAGATGCTTGCTTGCTGCAAGGTATATATATCTGAAAGTCGAAACAGGGCCGCGCTAGAATCAATTGAACGAGCTGCCAAACTGTTTTCAGAAGCTGCCATTGTCAACAAATTTGAAGATTTTACTTACAATAGAGTTGGTTACACCGTAGTCTCCACATTGGCTCCGAAACCATCTCCAGATTCATGTCCTCTGAAAAGCACTGTGTTTGCCATGGTTAAAGCTGCTTTTGAAAACATTGACCTTGAGATGCATTCTGGAAGTCATCCTAGGCTTGGAGTTGTGGACCATATATGCTTTCATCCCTTGGCTTCTGCATATTTAGACCAAGTTGCTGGGATTGCGAAGTCTGTGGCAAGAGACATCGGATCTGATCTTCAAGGTTTGTATCCTGAAAACTCCAACGAATATAAGCTACCAGTAGATTTTGGCAATGCTCTTGAAGATGACTGAATAAATTGGGTACCAGAAGTTGTAGAAAATTGGCTGTAGGTTTTGCTACTTTTGGTTTCTCCAAATTGCTGCACAAATATATCACTGAGAAAGGGCAATCTAAACCTAAAATAACTGATTGTTTTGTTTGTACCCTTAACCAGCGGAAGGGGTGTGGCAAACCCAATACTGCACATCAGATTATCAATGGCCATTTTCTTAAGCAAACTTTAGGTGCTAGAATTATCAATGATCTATAATGGTTGGTTAAGTGCAAATGTTAAGGATGCTAGGATAGTATAACATAAGAGAGTTCTGATGTTTATGGTTTCTTTCTTATCCTTACTTCTTGTTTTGGACAAAGGACATGCTTTGAATGAACTATTTTCTATTTAACATGTAGTGTTACCATTGTATACTACCAATAATTTTTATTAATGGGCCTAAATTAGAATGAGGTACTAGGATATATCTCTTATCGGATTACAGTGGTTACGAAGAGTATCTCATGATAATTATCTGTTCTTTTGGGAATTTTCCTTTTCACTTGCTGATGATTCTTCATGTAGCCTGCAGTCCCTACCTTTTTGTATGGAGCTGCACATGAAGAGGGTATAACGCTTGATTCAATTAGAAGAGAACTGGGTTATTTCAGGCCTAATTCAGCTGGAAACCAGTGGGCTGGGGGATTAAAAACAGATTCTTTGCCACTGAAGCCAGATGAAGGTCCGTCTCAAGTGATGAGTCAAGCAAAAGGTGTCATTGTAATTGGAGCAACCAGGTGGGTTGATAACTACAACGTCCCTGTATTCTCTACAAATATTGCTGCTGTACGCAGAATAGCTAAGCGAGTGAGTGAAAGAGGAGGTGGACTTCCTTCAGTACAAGCCATGGCCCTCGCTCACAGGGAAGATATCATAGAGGTAGCCTGTAATCTGCTGGAACCAAGTAAAATAGGGGGAGTTAAAGTCCAGCTAGAAGTCGAGAAGCTTTCAGGGGAAGAGGGTATGGCTGCAGGGAAAGGATATTATACTGACCTTTCACAGGAAGAAATAATTGAACGTTATACGAAATTGAATTCCTCTGCTTAAAATGTAGACGATCGATTTTGTTGTTGTCTGTATGTAATCTGTATCAATTTCTACATTTGATTTTCACTCATTTTTTTGGGGTAAATGATATTATTGAGCCGCTGTTGCTTGATCAAACTTCAAACAGCCAAACTCTATCGCCTAGACCGACCTCAGCGATGGGGCAGTGTTCGTAAGATTTTTCGAATATCTTATTGCATCTGCATCCGCATTCGAAACCACATATCCATTACTCATCCGTTAGCATTTTCAGTCGTATTCGTATTTGTATCAATACAGATATTTGAATTCGTTGAAAATATCTGCTAAATCAAAATTAATAGAAATCTAATATCTGATACAACTGATTCATTTCATATAAATTCAACAATTCTATACAAATTGTTCATCACAGTTTTGAAGATCAATGTCAATACAATTATTACATATAAGGTTACAATTAACACACCACCAGTAATTCAACATAATTTTGAAGATTAATTTCAACACAAACAAATTATACAATTTCATCTTTAGTTATAGAATAGATAACATATATGTGATATTGATATCCATAATTATCCAATATCTATGGTGAATATCTAATTTCATATCCGTAATATATTAATTATCCACTAAACTTTCGATATCCAAATTATCATTCTTAAGCCCAAGAAACTGTTACCATATGAAATCCAAACATCAGCTCATTATATTTACTGTAATTTTAAAGAGTAACGCAATTGATTTTTTTTTTTTTTAATATTTTAATTAATGATATAATTACGTGTTATTAATGAATGAATGCTACGTCTAATACTATATTATTTAGGATATACATTTTCTATTTAAACTTTATAAACATCCGATTACACGATTTCAAAGGAAATCAAATTATAATGGTTTATGAATATTTTCGACATGTTTGGACAAGCTTCTAAAATTAAAGTCATTTGAAAATATCGTTGGAAGTTCGTTCTAACAAATCTTCAATTGTGCTTCTTGTTTGAGGTTTGTTTGAAGTGCGTTCGAGCACGACAATGCCAAGAACATAAATTGTTACAGTAAATCGTGAATAGTAATTTTGCTATAAAACGTTTACTTTACTTTAGAGTCCCATATTAGGTTATAGAAAACCCTAACCTATATATATATATATATTTATTTATTTATTTATTTGGTTAGGCTCTTCTTGCCTCTTGATGGGAATTACATAAAATCCCTTATTCCATCTTTCTTGATTAGCGATGGTAGAAAAGCTCGAGTCCTGTCCGGTCTGAGGGTAAGATTTTAATTTCTAGGCCACACATAAGTAAAAAAGCCCGAACCAGATTTTTATAGGTAAACATATTTTCTTAATTATATAAATTAATTTTTAATTCTAAATACATATTTTTATAACTAAATTTTTAAGATACATTCCAAAAAAAAAAAAAAACACTATAAACATTGATTCTTATTTTTGTTTCATTTTTAAGTATTAAAAAATTCAAAGAAAATAATTATTTTATTTTAAAAATAAAAAATTATTATTTTCAAAAAGTCCGACCTGAGGCCCAGCTCAACCCGTTGCCACTCTTATTCTTGATTGAAAGTTCACCGTTGAAGACCCAAATCCTACATCCAGGCCTTCTTCTTATTTATGGCATTCTCCATTGATAACATCAAAACACCAAACTCTAACCTCCAGAGTTCTGAATTGGAGATTAATCGTTAGAATTCCGACTAGAGCAAGTTCGCTGATTGGATTCACTACAAAGACTTCGAATATTCTGAAGAATAATGTTTGATACTAGCTTCATGAGTTGCCCCAGGTTATTACAGTCAGGATAATTGAGTCTGTAAATATTTTGTCTTAAGTTAATACCATCATTGTAAATTTCTCATAACTAGTGAATTTGAGTGATAACCTATACCCGAATCGATTTTTATCTTTCAAGAATTTTCGCTCTGTAAACAAATCTTGTTTTTCTTTGTTTACTTTATACTCTTTATTTTTCACTTTTAGTTATTGCTTAAATTAAGAATATGACTTTTTATATAGACTTAATGGTGATTGTTCTTAGCTATATATAGAAACTGTAACACCCCGCCAGAGGCAGGATGCTACCTGTAGGAGACAGGATTGACCCATCTCCATAAGTCTCTGAATTTATGAAAATCCGACTTGATGTATCCTAAAACCGGACAACCTGGATCTCAATCCAACATCATAACGAATCTGAAATAAACATCATATATTATAACGGATTTCAGGTCCACACCAACACACCAAAATCATCATCTAAGGGCTCATTGCCCATATCATCTATCAACACTCAAGGGCTCTATGCCCACAACATCATAAGCAATTAAAACATTTATTTAATACAAACAGTGTGCTCAACACGACAAACAAAACAATAAATCAAATATCCTAAACTTCTAAAACTTATCCCATGACACTTGCGAGGGTGACTACCGCTTGGGTGATCTACGTCTCGAGCATGAGTTCCAAAGCTGAAGTGGCTGACCCATCTGGTAACCAACCTGCAAAACTAGCAAACTGATTTGGTGTGAGTTTTAAAAACTCAGTAAATAACCATGCTCATGCAACCAACAAAACATAAAGTCAAGCATACTAGAAACTTTCAACATTATCAAGTTACAATTTCAGCTTTATCACAACATTTAACTAACCCTTTATCTATTACATATGCAAATCCTCATATTTATTTACGTATATATGTGCCATTCTAAAAGTCAAAACATCCTAAGCATGCAAAGCAAAACTCGAATACCATGGATTATATCGTTTAATATAAAAATTCACTTCAATCACATGGAAACATGAACATACATATTTAATTTTATCACAAATATCCATCTTTGAAATATCATCAAATCGGCAAATCCAATAAACTTGCTTCTATTCGATTACAAACTATCTTCTATACCAAATCAAACTTTCTTTAACTTACTTAATCACGATCAATAGTTTTACATTCGAGATTCATATGCATTACACATACCATATCACATTTCTCTTATATTCATGCAAACATACTTCCAGGATTCTTACACATACATTCGTACCAATACAACTTATCAAACATGCTTTAAAACATCCGATATTCACATCAATTTTCACATCATTCATTCACTTCACATAAGCATACACTATTTGTATATATTACGAGTTTATCATACACATACATACACTCAGACATACATAAAATCATCGTTCAATCAACCACGAAGCACACATAACAACCAAGTCATCACAAATCATAAAATCAAACAGCACATATATAAGGCTGACTTATGCATATAATGCTCATACAGAACTCATTACTATTTTAGAATAGGTATGAGATGAATGTAGTCCGACCAGATTTCTAACCAGCCCGACTACTACAACATGAGATTATCAACTAATTAACATACACAGGTGCACACATATCACGTGACACAATTTCACATACACAACACATACATGTCAAATTTGGTTTCATCTGGTATACATACGTACATACATCAAACATATGAACATATCACTTCGAATTCTGATACCGTAGCCTTTAACAATCTTCATGTCTTTTACTTTTCAATCAAATGCACTATATCTCCAGAATTCTTATCAGAAACATTCATTCATAAACATATCCATTCGCACACGTACTTTACCCATTTAAAGAGCTTAGCTTATACCAATTTAGAAAACATGATTTGTTCCATTTACCGATTCCATATACCCAACCTATACATATCTTAACATCATATGCATATACGTATACATGTTCATATACTTATACATATACTTTTACATACTCATACATTTACATAACGTATACATATCGTTATCGATTCTTACAATTTCATACATACATACATCCACATAACATCGAGCTCATTTCATACCTATTTCATATCATATTAGTAACAAAGTTCCATACTTGTGGTGGTCGTTTATCATTACCATGTGTACCTCGAACTATATTTCAAGAATATCTCTTATCTATTCTCGTCTTTACCTAGACACTTCAATCATATATATATTTAAAACAACAATAAATTATTCAAGCACTCATCGCATGATTTACTTATCTGGCTTCGCGAGTACTCCAGGTCCTAATCAAATCTGCCAAAACAAATGGCGAAATGTCGTCAGAATCGTAACTTTACAAGATTCTTCACTTAACTATGATAAAATTTCGGATCTTTCCGGAACAACCGAATCAAGTTCGATTTCAATGATTTTAGTTTCAGTAATCTTAAAACATCATTATAAAATAACCCAATTGGCCAGTTAACTTAAATTCTCAGTTTACGTGTTTATGGAAAATCCTCCGAAACATTTCCGTAAACGCTATGGAAGGTCCTGAACCCTCCAAACCTACCCGAATTTATCCAAACATATTTGTAATATCATATATAACTCATAATTATCATCAAAAAATCAAAATATATATATTTATAGGCAAAAACCCACTTTACCGAAAACTTGCTCATTCTATCGGATCGATCAAACTCGTTCCGTTTTTACTCAGATTCTACCGAATGCTCATATTCAATATACTAATACTTAAACAATTAAATTTATTCCAATACTCTATGCTACAAAGCTACTGGATACATTTGATCATTTAACTATAAACTTGATATTTGCGAATTTTTACCGGAGGTCTTACCGAGATTTCGAGGGCATAGACGGACTCCAAATGAATCCCACAAACGCGCTGGAATTGACGAAATTCCGATCAGAGTTACTGTTCACCATGGGTCACTATTCATCTGAATATTCCTCCCTCGTTTCGTGTGCAACCGAGCACAGGTAGGAAAAATCATCAATACTATCTTGTAGTACTCTCTGAGAGCTTCGATTTGGCGGGTGGCTTAGGCCGTGAAACGAAACGACGAGCCGGGATCAAGAAACCCAAACTCGCACACATACCACTATTTCTAGTCGTTCTCTGGCAATTTAGAGCCACCTCCGGCCACCACAAGAGGAGGGGTGTTGGACAGTTATGACCCATAGCGTCACTATTTGTACAGATCATGGTGTTGTGTACAAATTAACTATGTGACAAAGGAGTGCACTCTTATCATTTGTGATTAGATCACCCTAGATGTATAAATGATAAGAGGTCCCTATGATTTGTTCCTGGACGGAGAATGATATGAGACAGTATCAGTCCACGAAGGATAAATCATTAAATATCCCTAGTCAGAGTATTATCGAGATTGGACATCGATAAATACGTAAAAGACTAGTATTACACTTGTGCGCGTTTGTGAGAGCACAACGACACAGTTCTCATATATTTGGGTATAGGATACTCATGCAAGTGTAGTAGGAGGTTGTGTTTCACGATGGTACGGGAAACAGCTTCGCTCTGGATAGACCCCTCGGAATCCATTGGTAGTATGATTGTGTGTCTATGGGAGTCCGACATCAGGGTAGGTGTATTTGGTCTTAACCTGAGACTTGCACCGCTAATACTTGCGACAATCGATATACTATAGTTGAGGTCGTCCAGGGCTTTAACCGGTCCTGTGTACGCCAATGCTGTGTATATTGAGAATCATAGAGTATTGGGTGTGATGTCAAGACGAAAGTATCACTCCAGTCATAGTGGAGATGATGTCACGTAGGATACAGTATTAGTGCTCTTAAGTGCTGTGCAGCCATTGGGATATTATGACTAGGTCATGTATATCCGATTATAGAGACTAGTTATCAGACATCCGACATGTGTTTCGTACGGGGCAGACACAATTCCAGCCCCAGGCCTAGCACGTGACCATCTGATACTGGATCGAAATATAATATACGATGTATACTACGCCTGATATAGATCCTTCATTCCTGTAAGGATATTTCCGGAGAATTGGGTAGGCATGGAGCTTTGCTAGAGGCCAACCTTGTCTTGTAAATCGGTATAAACGTAGTACGAGGTACTTACGTGTTCGGATAGTCCGACGACCGTATTTACTGCCAATATATCCGGGGATCTCATGGGTAGCTTCCCAATGATTCACCGATGATGTATGACTCGCACTTTAATTAATCTGGGATTAATTCAAGAGAGAGAAAAATTAATTTGGGATTAATTACAGAGATATTTTATCTGGGATAAGTGTAGGCATTGTATTTTTGCATGTGAACCCGATGATGAGTCTCAATTGGAGGCACTACCTTTTAAGTCGCGGAAGCCACGGGAAACGGATGTCGGAAGAGAGGAGTCAAGAATTGACTCATATCGGATTAAGTTCGCTGGTTTAGCTTCGGGTTACTTGTTGGCTGTCCTTTTTAAAATTATTCCCGGCCCAAAACACTCACAAATCACCTAACCTCGGCCCAAAATCCCCGCAAGCCCCTTGGCCTTGACCTAAAACCCCCGCAAGCCCACACGCCTAGCCTACACAAACCAAACCCACCAACCAAAGGCCCACACGCCCACACCAAGGCCCACACACCCATTCACCCTAATACACACCCAAATTAAATCAAATATTAATTAAATTAAGTATTAACTAAATGAAATATTAATTAAATTAAATAAATAAAGAATTAAATCATTCACCAAATTAAATAAAACTTAAAATAAAATCATGCATAACTTAGATAAACCAAATATACTACATACTAAATTAAAAAAGATGATATGCCTAATTAAAATCAATCATAACAAATGAAAAATATTGACTTCCTAATCTAACAAATTAAATACCTAATCCTAACCAATCAAATATTGTATTCCTAATCTAAACCAATTTTGTCCCCCCTCAATCCATTGCTTTCCTTCTTAGACACCAAATCAAATCCCTTCCTTGTGAGACAAGGAGAAGCCCTAGCCATTCTATATATAAACAACACTTTTCTAAGCCATCCTCCTCTCCCAACTACTTCAATCTCCACGGCAAAAAGCCAACAAAAACATAAAAACAAAAAACCTAATTCACGTCCCTTAGCTCTCTCGCAACCACAAAGCCATCCACTATCCTCCAGTAGCAAAGATCAGCCACGCCCAAAAATTTCCACAAACCTTGCACTCAACTAGCCACATACCCCACGCATCATCTGCCCACTCATATACTTCAACAGCCCCATAAGCTAGCCACACAGCCACGCACAAAGCACAAACACTGCCACTAACCAACCTGCCTCCTTCCATTCACGTAAAGAAACCACTGCCTCACACAAGAAACTGTTCCTCACACGTCCTCAAACCCCCTCTAAATCAACGTCAATAAGCCCCCCTGACTTGTTGGACAGTTATGACCCATAGCGTCACTGTTTGTAAAAGAGATTGTGTTTTTTGTACAAAATTAACTATGTAGTAATGAAATGCCTTTTACCGTTTAGTAATTCATTTACTTTTATATTCAAATGGTTAAAAGTCCATATGATTAGTTCCAGATTGAGATGATATGAGACAGTATCAATCCAGAAAGGTTTAATCATTAAATATCCCTAGTCGTAGTGTTATCGAGACTGGACATCGATAATGTAGAATAGACTAGTATTGCACTTGTGCGCATTGTGAGGGCATAACGACATAGTTCTCATATATTTAAGTATTGGATACTTATGCAAGTGCGATAGGAGGTTGTGTTTTACCGATGGTACGGAAAACACCTTCGCTCTGGATAGACCCCGCGGAATCCCATTGGTAGTATGTATATGTGTCTATGGGAGTCCGCTTCAGGGTAGATGTATTTGGTCTTAACCTGAGACTTGCATCGCTAATACTTGCGACAATCGGTAAACTTTGGTTTTGGTTGTCCAGGGCTGTAACAGGTTCTGTGTACGCCTCAACCGGGCTTATTGAGAATCGGAGTGTATTGGGTGTGATGTCGAGATGGAAGTATCACTTCAGACATATGGAGATGATGATCGCGAAGGGATACATAACTTGATCTATATAAAGGTTGCAACTGTCGGGATAATATGACAAGGTCAGGATTATTCGATTCAAAGAGACTAGTTGTTTGATATCCGATATGTGCTTCGTATGAGGCAGACACTATTCCAGCCCCAGGCCTTGCACGTGATCATTCGATACTGGATCGCTATACACTATACTACGGTATACTACGCCTGACAAAGATCTTATATTCCAGTAAGAATATTTCTAGAGAATTGGGTAGGCATGTCGCTTTGCTAGAAGCCAACCTTGTCTCGTAAATCGGTAAAAACGTAGTACTTGGTACGTACGTGTTCGGATAAACCGACGATCGGATTTACTGCCAACATATCTAGAGATCTCTTGGGTCTCTTCTCGAAGATTCACCGATGATGTATGATTCGAACTCAATTAATCTTGGATTAATTGCGGAGAGACTTTATCTTGGATAAAGTACTATTTGAAGAGAGAGAAAGATTAATTTGGAATTAATCGTTAAAATAATATATTCGATATATTAAACGAAATTCGATTTCGACGCGGAATTAAAATTAGATTTTAATTCGGGCAAACGAGTTAATTTGGAGTTAACTCGTTAGGGACGTGAATAGTAATTTTGCTAGGCATAATTATTTAATTAAATTTGATTTAATTAACGTCGCGACGGAAGTTCGCTAATTCGGAATTATCGAACCCGAGCCCGGGATTGTTTGCGGGCCCACTCGCATTTAGAATCGAATGGGGGCCCACATGTCACATCAACCATCACATCACTTGTCATTAAATTCACTTTTGTGTGATGGGTTTTGGTGATGGTGTGTACAACACTCAAAGGCAAGGAATGGTGATGGATTTGTGTCATATACCTACCAAAGGTTCGGTATATGTTTGACAATTATTTTGACACAAATATAAATTGATTTTTGAAATCAAAATCATCACTCACTCTCCTTCTCCTCATGACCGAAACTGTGAGGTTTCACAGCTCTCTCCATTTTCAGTTTTTGTTGCAAAAAACTTGAAGAAATTGTGTATGTTTGGAACATTAAATCACATACAAGGCTAGCACCATCAATGGATCATACAAAGGTGTTATGGGAAACTAATTCTTGAGCTTGGAAGGATCAAACAAAGCTTGGAGCTCCACCTTCCACTTTGGCCGAATCCTTCACTGCACAAAGGAGAAATTTTCGTTGCTCAACGGATCCACAAACCGATCGATGTAAGTGTGTTTCCGCCACTCTTCATCTTTATTCATTCTTGTTAACATGCTTATATGATCTTGGGACATGTTTTAGAAACACTAACATGACTACCCTTCACGCATGTAATATAAACTGCCATTCACTCACGAAAATAAACCCATTCACACTCAACAAACGCTGCCACACGTCCCTTACTAAACTGCCACACACCTGCAACCCCATTACTGATTCATTAGCCCTCAAACACCCCTCAAACAGTCCCCCTAGACTACACAACCAACTGCCGAGTAATAACCACTGAAAATAGTCCCAAGATATAGCCAAAACAGTGACCCAAAATAGTCCTTAAACAGTCCAAAAATCTGCACCCCGAAACACCCAAAACAGTCCCCTATACACCTGAAACAGTGACCAATAATACGGCAGCGAAACCACGAGGAAACAACAGTAAAACGGAGTCAAAACAGTAGCTTGAGCAGTGAAACAGCGAGGTAAAATGTAAACCAGTGAACCAGAAAAGTTACGGTGTGATAGCCCTTCCGACGGCCGTGAAACGCGAGTTCGAAAGTCGACATAAAAGGTTAGACCTGAGGGTATTTTCCACATTCGTTTTCTGTTTTATTTGTATTATTTATTGAGTATTGCTTGCATGATTGTTATGTTGAAATGCATGTTGTGGCCCTTGAGTAGATAAATATGCATGGATTATGAGATATTGTATGTTGTGGCTTTGGAATAAAATGAAAGATGTGTCAACTCTCGCGGTATATCGGATGGAAACCCGGACATAAATTTCATAGCCGATTCTGAATGGACGGTAGTATGATCTGTACTCGGGATACAACTCCACGTACCGCTTGAGTAAACGACACTTTCTTTTGTTTTATATTGCTTTGATTTATTTATTTTTTTTCGTCATTTGAATTCCGCATGTTATTTTCATGTATGATTCAATCGAGCGCATGGGCTTAGTAAGTGCGATGAAAGGTCCCCTATTTGGAGGGGTTAAAATCCTTTACCACGATGCTTTGCCGCACCGGTTGATGTGTGTTCGGTTGAATGCAAGATACGTTCAATCGGGCATACTAAGTTTGATATTATTATTTTTAATTCTTTGCATGTATGATTCAATCGAGCGCATGGGCTTAGTAAGTGCGATGAAAGGTCCCCTATTTGGAGGGGTTAAAATCCTTTACCACGATGCTTTACCGCACCGGTTGATGTGTGTTCGGTTGAATGCAAGATACGTTCAATCGGGCATACTAAGTTTGATATTATTGTTTTTAATTCTTTGTATGCATGATTCAATCGAGTGCATGGGCTTAGTAAGTGCGATGAAAGGTCCCCTATTTGGAGGGGTTAAAATCCTTTACCACGATGTTTTGCCGCGCCGGTTGATGTGTGTTCGGTTGAATGCAAGATACGTTCAATCGGGCATACTAAGTTTGATATTATTTTTTTTAATTCTTTGTATGCATGATTCAATTGAGCGCATGGGCTTAGTGAGTGCGATGAAAGGTCCCCTATTTGGAGGGGTTAAAATCCTTTACCACGATGCTTTGCCACGCCGATTGGTGTATACTCGATTGGATGCGAGATGAGTTCAATCGGATACGTGAGGTCCCACATTATGGATTTGTTTGTCTATGAATATGTTGCATGCATCAGGTCTGGTTCCGTTTGAACGCGTTCTCGAACGCCACACGAACGTGAACCTTCTGTTTACCGTTCGAACGCGTTCTCAAACGCTACGCGACGCGCACGCATTTTCTTAGTTTCATCATGCATCAGGTCTGGATCCGTTCAAACGCATTCTCGAATGCCACACGAATGTGAACCTTCTGTTTACCATTCGAAAGCGTTCTCAAACGCTACGCGAACGCGCACGCATTTTTTAGTGTTTCATGCATCAGGTCTGGCTCCGTTCGAACGCGTTCTCGAACGCTATACGAACACGAACCTTCTCTTTACCGTTCGAACGCATTCTCGAACGCTACGCGAACGCGCACCCACTGAACCGAGTCCTTTTCATCAGATTTCATACATAATTGTTCCTAGTAGCTATCCCTTCGTATGATGAATCTGATTGCTTCTTTGTATTACGCAAGATTCTGTAGGTGTCATTCATCTGTATTTCCCACATGTATGAGTATAATGTGTTTAACGTATTACAATTCATATATCCATGACGTGATAGCATTTGAGTATTATTTCTTGTGGTATATCGGATGGAAACCCAGACATAAATTCCGTAGCCGATTCCGAATAGATGGTAGTGCGGTCTGTACTTGGGATACAATTCCACGTACCACTTGGAAAAGTGCTCACATGTGTGCTTGTGTCCATATTAGTTATCTTCTTTTGCATCACGTCATAGCATGCTCACTTTAATGTCTAATTGCATCCTTAAGTGTCTTTTTGCATTATATACTTAGTTGACTATTTTATTTGTGCATGGACATGTAATGGCTATTTGTTTATGATATGTCTATGAAATCACATGTTCGCCATCATTTGATTCGCCTTCATGTGTGCTTGTGTGGTTAGTGTGTGTGCTTGTGCTTTCGTGAATACAATATGCCAATGAAGTTGTATGTTCGTTGCTACTTTGATGTACTTTCAAGCATGCAATCTTAGATGTAAAATATATGTAAATTTAGGTGTAAGTTTTAATTTTGCGCATATAGATTTAGAATCATGATACTCTTGGAAATAAGTGTTACTTAAGCTTGATTAAATTATTACACAAATCCTTTCATTACAAGTGACATAAGTAAGGGACCATTCCGAACCCAACGGTTTGAGGTCTTCCCTTGCGAGGGGTGAGTGCGGCCTTAAATCTCATTTTCCTGGTTCAAACGGGGTGGCGACTCATTATCTCCGGTTTAGTCCCCCGTGGCTACTCCGTACTCCCGACTAGGCCGTGAGCCTAGGACAGCATGCGTCGCCCAGTTTCTGTGTCCCACAATAAGATATCGTCTAAAGAGAGAAAACGATTAATTTGGAATAATCGGGTAATTAATATATTCGATATATTAATCGAAATTGGATTTCGACGCAGAATTAAAATTAGATTTTAATTCGGGCGAATGAGTTAATTTAGAATTAATTCGTTAGCAACGTGAATAGTGATTTCGCTAGGCGTAATCATTTAATTATGTCGCGACGGAAAATTCGTTAATTCAGAATTAGCGAACCCGAGCCCGAGAGTGATTGCGAGCGCATTCGCATTTCGAATTCGAGTGCGGCACGCAAGTCACATCAAGCGTCAAATCATTAGTCACATCAAGCGTCAAATCACATGCCACTTTGAGTGATGTGACATTTGATTGATTGATGTGATTGATTGATTTAAAAGGCAAACTTGTCACTTTTAGTGATAGAAGTTGTTGCAATAGTGATAGTTGTTGGAGTTTAATTGTTTGACTTTTTGAGAGACAAAAATGTGTATAGCCTTTAATATATTTTGGAAAATATATAAGGAAATTTATTACACTTTTTCAACAACAATTACACAACTTATCTCTCTCATTTTCCTCTCTTTTCTTCTCACTACTCACGCCCATTGTGGGTAGTTTTTGGCTTCTGGATCAGCTCAAAACGTGAGCTTGGAGAAGAAATAGACAAGATTTTGTGGCAAAATCATTAGAGCTAGCACTCCAAGAGTCATACGAAGGTGTTAGGGAAACTCACCCACGAGCCGGGAATCGTTTGACGAAGATTCGGAGCTCAAATTCATGAAGCAAAACTGAAAAACGTGAGCAGTGGACTGCATTCAGTGGGAGCACCTTGGAGGCAGGAAATTTTGGTTTTTCTTCATCAAATCGTCTCAACCGATCGATGTGAGTATTCTGCAACTTCTTCGATTTGTTTTCACACATTTTTCATGCTTGTTTGATGATCGGGGGACCTAATTAGAAACCTACAATGGTATCAGAGCCTAGGTTCAAGCATGAAACTTTAGGGCTAAAATTGGGGGTAAATGAATTTGAGCATGATTTTATGAAATTGGATGAATGAGTATGCTTAAATGTTATTGAATGAAGGGATTGATTGGATCAATTAATGAAATGATGATTGGATCAAATTTCCCCAAATTTTATTGCCTTGGCCGAATGTGATAGGAATTTTTATAATCTTGGATTTTTTGATTTTGATTCATTGATGAGTTAGAATCATGTAGGATGATGTTATTTAAGATTTGATTGGATTGAATTTTGAATGAACAAAATCCCAATTCCTTAATGTTGGCCGAATGGTAAGCCCCTTATTGTGTCTTGGAATTTTGATTTTTAGGACATTGGGATGTGTTGGAAATCATTTAGGGATGTTGATTTAATGTTGCATTTGATTCAATTGGATTGGATTTGATTTGGACAAAATGCATCCCTTGGCCGAGACACTTTAGCATGTTATGGGTTTTAATTTTCATCAAAAAATGTTGGACATGTGATGATGATGTTTAGCATGATTAATTGGACTAATTTGATGTTTTTGGAAATATTGATTTGGGTGATTAATCATGATATACACTTTAGGTAATTAAATTGGAAATTTGAATTTGGTAATTTAATTATTTGGGCCTTGAAATTTGAAAATTGGATTTGGGCTTTTAAAGTTGTAATGGGCTTATTGGGTTTGTTGTTCAAAGTTGGGTTTAGGCAAATTGGATGGATCCAATTGGGCCAAAAACCGCTTCCATAAAGCCCAAATGCGACTTAATGACCTTTAAAGTTTAATTGGGCCTAATGGGCCGAAATTGATTTCTAGGCTTATGGTGGGTAACTTATTGATTGGGCTTTGGTTGCCGAAGCCCATGCTTAAAGAAATAATTTGAAAGCCCATTGGACTGTTGAATTGAATTGACGTGGACGTTAATCGGGCTTTGAGACCCGTAACAATTAAATTGGAATTTAAGTCGTAAAAGGTTATAAATAAAGTGTGATATAATTTGGAATTGAATAGTGAATTAGTATTAAATACATATTAAATTGGATTTAATGTTGTAGTTTAATTTAATTCGAGAATTCGTACTTTGAGTACTTATTCGCAAAACGAGTTTGACTCGCGCAAAATCAAATCGTTGTTTGAACATTGGATGATCACTAATTATCAGATTAATTAATTTGATTAGATTGATTGATAACATGCTTGTGTGACTACATGGTTGTGATGAATGAATAATGTATATCAGATGGATATTAGTCGGGTGGGGGCAATTTTGGAAATTGTTGTAATAAATTCGATTATTAAATTGGACCTGCGTGTCCAGCCTTATCACCTCTATTCTCTTTTGTTTTCTCTTCTCACCTATTCCCCTCAATGTAAATGAGGTTTCTTTAGAAGTGTAGTGTAACGGGGTAGAAGTAATACAAGTGCTAGCTTGAGAGAGAAGAGAGAGATTTGATCTAGGATCAATGTGTAAGTATCCATCCGCATATCATTATTATTTATTTTCATATGCGCTTATATATGTGTTTAAAATGCATGTTTAAGGGTGTATGATGATGAGACCTTAATAAAGATAATAAATTGGTAGCCAATTGCACGCGAAAAACCCTCAATTAATATCAAGCGTTTTTCCTTCCATTGAGTGATTCTTACTCCAAGATCCGAGACTGGCATTGGGTTGTTGGCCAAAGTCAAGCCCTTTGTCCGTCGAAGATGTGTTTGAATCACGAGAGTTTTGTTCCATATTGGTGTCATGTCCAAGTTGTGGTTTGTTGGCCAAGTCAAGACCACTCTTGTCCATGGACATTGATTACGAAGCTTTCCATGGTCAATGGGTCGCGTTTGACTGGGATCACTAAGTTTGTTGTGCCAAAGCCAAGGCTTAGTTGATTCAGAGGAAACAGGTTAGGGTATATATTGGATATATAGGCATATATTGGATATATGTTTCGGGCTTGGATGTCCACCTACTGGATCTAGGAATTGGATTGGATCCAATTGATCTTAGAGATCTACCTAGTTAATTATCATACAATTTGTTGGCCAAAGTCAAGATTGTGTGATATTTAACGGGATCCCAGCCCACTAGGAAACGCGGTTTCCCGAGTACTCGACAGAGGGTTAGAGGCTCGCCGAAAAATAGTGGGAGACAAGAATTGAATTTGCAATATTCGTTCAATTACTCGCCATACGCGCTCAAACAAATATCACTCGTCAAATAAATTAAAAGTATAGTTGGCTAATATTTAATGTTGTTTTAATTAATATAGTTGGACTATATTCAAACAAATCAATAAAATAGTTGATTTTATAATTGGATTATAGTAATCAATATAATTGAAATTAAAATTATAGTTGATTAAATAGTTGGACTATTGTAATCATTATAATAAATAGTACCTGAAATAATTGATTAATAGTTGGACTATTAAAATCAAGAAACAATGAAAGATTGGACATTTAAATATAATCTTGGATTAAAATATTAAATGGTTTAATTTTCAAATTGGGAATTAAATTTCAGGATGGTCCTGTAAATAAATAATAAGTTACTTTATATGATAAAATAACCTATTATGCCTAAGCCCAGAATTAAGCAAATAGTAGAGCATAATCTTTGGAAGATTTATGTGATGATGACTTTAGTGCTTAATTCGATATACTTGTTTAAATCTATGTTTAGGTTTAGTAGTATTAAAATTGCAATTAATAATTCTTGGAGAATTAATGACTATTCTCGAGGAGATAAAGTCAAACTTTGCAATTAGGCAAGTAGCGCAAGGCGCACCTTACTTCGATATTTAGAAACCAAAGGCTTGGCAAAAGGCTTCTGAAATGTAGAAAATGTAAAGGCAAAATCATTATAATCTTCTGGGAAGATAAAAGACATATCCCAAAGTGACTACCGTTTAGACATGGTAGACATGAAGGAATTAAAGAAAGGGCAAGGCTCTGACTTTAAATTATTTGTCAAAATTATGTCCTATTACTAGTATTAAAATTGGATTTTAAATACTTAGTATGGTACATAAAATATTATGTATTGATGTTCAGAATCTACTGTGAGTAGGATACTGACTTCAAGCTCAGATTCATCTGCGAATCGGAAACGGGACGAAATTCGCTGTTTCGACCGTAGATACCTAAGTTTAGGAACTAACCTTGGGTGTGTACCTATATTAGGAACTGTTATAATGTAACTAGTTTGACTAGGAACATTATCTCTATATCAGTGTTTAATCCGTTGCGGATAAACCTTTATATTCTAGAACACTAAAGTGTTTCATTATATAAAGATGACATTGAGATAAACACATTAGATGTGAATAAACAGTATTTATATTTTGAATATAAATAAAATCTCGAACATATGATATGACAAACTAATAGCTCATACTGATTTGATCAGAATAAACTTGTTTGTGGCATTGTTGTCTGGGGACACAATTAACAAGACTCGTATATCCACACTTTTGAAGAGTGGGTACTAGGACTAATTTGACAAATCAAATAAAGTCTACGAATCTAGTTTATTAGGTAAAGTACCTAAAACACTATTTACTTGGAAATAGTGAAAGTGCCACCGATCTGTAGCCCTAATTCATGGTGAATTGAGTGGGCCCATATCTAGCTAGGCTAGATAGAAGTGGATATGAATGTTTCGTGACCTTAACGGATGTGGCATCACGTTATGGTTATGTGTTTCTTTTGAAGAACACAAATCAGAAACTTTTTAAGTTTCGACACGAAGTAGACAAACAGATCGGCTAAAGTATTATACCGTCACGGTGAGACCGTAATGGAAAATACTTAAGCAATGAGTTTCTTAATACTTGAAAGGGTATATATTCTTTCAAAATGAGGACTCCTCCCGGAACACGTCAATTGACGGTGTGTCCGAACGGAGAAACCAGATTTTGTTGTTGACATAATAAGGTTATCATGAGTCGCTCTGAGCTACCATTTTCCTTCAACGGATATGCATTAACAATGCAAAACTTATTTAGAATAACGTTCCATAAAAATCTGTTTGACAGAATTCATATTGGATATGAATGGGAAAGAAACAGGGTTTCACACTCCTGAAGATTTGGGTGGGAATGCAAGGCATATGTTTGGATGATACCAAACTAAAACCAAATCGGATAAGTGCCAAATATAGGTTATCCTAGGGGAAACCATAAGTATAGTACTTATACATCTCACGATGAGAACAATGTGATTGTTGCTCGCCATGCGGTTTTCCTTAGAGGAATACCGATATGCAGTAGTCAGTGGGAGGATAGTAAAACTCGATGAAAATCGGAGTGATACTTTTCAAGGCACGAAGTCCTTAATGAAAACAAAATAGTTCATCAAGGATGAAACTATATCAGTAATCTTCAAATACACAAGAACCGCGTAGATCGGAGAGAATCAGAAAAAAACCTGGGGTATGGGTTTCTGATGTCACCTCATAAAGATGTCAATCTTATTGAGAAGACAAACCGACTACATTTTAGGAAGTGATACAAGGTATCAACTCCCTCATTTTATGACAAAGTGTCATGAGTCCGAAATGGATTCCATGTATAACAACTATGATTGGATACTAGTTGTTGTACCGTAATGCATTGTGCCTATTGGTACTGTATAAGTCTTCAAGGAAGACATACATTGAAGGCAACATACCAACGTACAAAGCTAGGCTTGTAGCCGAAAGGTATCATTATCAACATTGTGTTGATTACGGTTTAACCTTTACCTGTTGCCACGATAAATCCATTTGGATAATGCTTGCTAAAGCTGTACATTTCATTTATGAAATGTGTCAGTTAAAGATCAAAATCACTTTCCTTAAACAGAAGCCTTTTGGAGGATGTTTATAACATCCTGACGATTTTGTCGTACTAAAACCAGCAAACAAGGTTTGCAGGTTATTCGATCCATGTTTGGATTGAAGCAAGCATTAGGTTCTGGAACTAACGTTTGATGAAATCATAATGGTCTATGATTTAATTCAAAACGAAAATAATTCTTGTGTATATAAAGAGGGTTAGTGGGAGCGCACTGACAGTGGCTGTCTTGTATAAAATAATGAAAATATATGTCATTTCTTGGAAATGATATTCCGATAAAACAATCGGTGAAAGCTTGGCTTTCATAGAAATTCTCCGTAGAATTCTTGGGAGTAACAACCTTTATTCTAGGAATAAAGATCTACTGGGATAGATTAAAGTTGTTAACACTCTCTGAGAAATTGTACATTGAAAAAATATAGCGACTTGGTGTCTCATAAGCTTTGAGCATATGGAGTCACAATCAGGCCAATCCATGTGATAGTCACTGGATTGAAATTAAGAACATACTTAATATCTTAGAGAACTAAGGATATTATCTTAATGAATGGGAGAAGGAGAACTTGAAGTGACTGGGATCACTGCTGTAGCAAGTTTCCAAAACGATAAATACAACGGTACTATAAAGTTTGAATAACGGAACAGTGAGCTGGAAATCTTCCAAGCAAGACACTGTTGCCGAATAAACAACAAATGCGGATTATTGCTGCAGCTGAGGCAGAAATAGAAGCCATTTGGGTCGATAATAAATCTAATTAGATTAGATATAATTCTGTTAGCGGCTGAGCTAGGCGTCAGCACAGGCTAAAGAATTAATGGTCTCATCAACGATCCAGATATATACTTCGATATTCCTCTAATTCGTTCGGATCATACATCGTGGCGATGTGATGATCGTATAAATCGCGTCAGACGATAATCATATAAATCGACTGACGAAAACCTTTTCTCAGCAAATTGAGCCAACCGTACATAGTTCGGGTGTTAGGCACTCGAGTGACTGGCTATAGGCCAAGTGGGAGATTGTTGGACAGTTATGACCCATAGCGTCACTATTTGTACAGATCATGGTGTTGTTGTACAAATTAACTATGTGACAAAGGAGATTGCACTCTTATCATTTGTGATTAGATCACCCTAGATGTATAAATGATAAGAGGTCCCTATGATTTGTTCCTGGACGGAGAATGATATGAGACAGTATCAGTCCACGAAGGATAAATCATTAAATATCCCTAGTCAGAGTATTATCGAGATTGGACATCGATAAATACGTAAAAGACTAGTATTACACTTGTGCGCGTTTGTGAGAGCACAACGGCATAGTTCTCATATATTTGGGTATAAGATACTCATGCAAGTGTAGTAGGAGGTTGTGTTTCACCGATGGTACGGGAAACAGCTTCGCTCTGGATAGACCCCCTCGGAATCCCATTGGTAGTATGATTGTGTGTCTATGGGAGTCCGACATCATGGTAGGTGTATTTGGTCTTAACCTGAGACTTGCACCGCTAATACTTGCGACAATCAATATACTATGTTGAGGTCGTCCAGGGCTTTAACCGGTTCTGTGTACGCCAATGCTGTGTATATTGAGAATCATAGAGTATTGGGTGTGATGTCAAGACGGAAGTATCACTCCAGTCATAGTGGAGATGATGTCACGTAGGATACGGTATTAGTGCTCTTAAGTGCTGCGCAGCCATTGGGATATTTTAACTAGGTCATGTATATCCGATTATAGAGACTAGTTACCAGACATCCGACATGTGCTTCGTACGGGGCAGACACAATTCCAGCCCCAGGCCTAGCACGTGACCATCTGATACTGGATCGAAATACAATATACGATGTATACTACGTCTGATATAGATCCTTCATTCCTGTAAGGATATTTCCGGAGAATTGGGTAGGCATGGCGCTTTGCTAGAGGCCAACCTTGTCTTGTAAATCGGTATAAACGTAGTACGAGGTACTTACGTGTTCGGATAGTCCGACGACCGTATTTACTACCAACATATCCAGGGATCTCATGGGTCGCTTCCCAATGATTCACCGATGATGTATGACTCGCACTTTAATTAATCTGGGATTAATTCAAGAGAGAGAAAAATTAATCTGGGATTAATTACAGAGATATTTTATCTGGGATAAGATATCGTCTAAAGAGAGAAAATGATTAATTTGGAATTATCGGGTAAATTAATATATTCGATATATAATCGAAATTGGATTTCGACGCAGAATTAAAATTAATTTTAATTTGGGCGAACGAGTTAATTTAGAATTAATTCGTTAGCGACGTGAATAGTGATTTCGCTAGGCGTAATCATTTAATTACGTCGCGACGGAAATTCGTTAATTCGGAATTAGCGAACCCGAGCCGAGAGAGTGATTGCGAGCGCATTCGCATTTCGAATTCGAGTGCGGCACGCAAGTCACATCAAGCGTCAAATCATTAGTCGCATCAAGCGTCAAATCACATGTCATTGAGTGATGTGACATTTGATTGATTGATGTGATTGATTGATTTAAAAGGCAATTGTCACTTTGAGTGATAGAAGGTTGCAATAGTGATAGTTGTTGGAAAGTTAATTGTTTGACTTTTTGAGAGACAAAAAGTGTATATCCTTTAATATATTTTGGAAAATATATAAGGAAATTTATTACACTTTTCAACAACAATTACACAACTTATCTCTCTCATTTCTCTCTCTTTTCTTCTCACTACTCACGCCCATTGTGGGCAGGTTTGCTTCTGGATCAGCTCAAAAACGTGAGCTTTTGAGAAGAAATAGACAAGATTTGTGGCAAAATCACTTAGAGCTAGCACTCCCAAGAGTCAACGAAAATTTCATGAAGCAAAACTGAAAAACGTGAGCAGGGACTGCATGCAGTGTGAGCACCTTGGAGGCAAAATTTTGGTTTGTTCTTCATCAAATCGTCTCAACCGATCGATGTGAGTATTCCGCAACTTCTTCGATTTGTTTTCACACATTTTTCATGCTTGTTTGATGATCTTGGGACCTAATTAGAAACCTACAGAGGGGTGGCTGACGCACCCCTCTTGACTGTCATACCGGCCGACGATATAACGATCGATAATCTCGACTACTGTTATATTGTGGGATGAGTGTTACATAATATAAATATGTTTGAATATATCTACACACTTATGAAGTGATTTTGGGGACAATCCGTAAATTCCTCGAAATCCCGATACGAAACTATATGATGTTTCACTCCACCAAGTTTATGGTATTCGGACCATAACTTTCTCTCCGATTTTCTAAATTTTATATCGTCGGAAATCTAAGATCGCGACCTACAACTTATGCGTTGAACATTCTTCTAAATTCAAATAAAGAATAGGCCGAAAATGTAACTCAAAATTTTAGATGAATGGTGCTTATGGACCCATCTGGAGATTCTCAAACATCTCAAAAAATTCTAATTTTTCCCATTTTAAAAGTTTGAAAAATTAGCCAAATAGCCCCATTATATATAAGAGACACTATTCATAAATCCCTAATATGTTGAGAGAAAAGAAAAAGAGACGGGAGAATAGAAGAATAAGAAGAAGATAAGAAACTCAAAATTTAGATGAATAGTGCTCGTGGACCCATCTGGATAATTCTCAAAAATCTCAAAAATTCTAATTTTTCCATTTAAAAGTTTGCAAAATTAGCCAAATAGCCCCTTTATATATAAGAGACACTATTCACTAATATGTTGAGAGAAAGAGAAAGAGACGTGAGAAGAGAAGAAGACGAAGAAGAAAAGAAGAAGAAGAAGAAGAAGAAGAGAAGAAAGGAAGAAGAAGAAGAAGAAGAGAATAAGGAAAGAAGGGGAAACAAACTCAAACCTTTCCATAACAAGTTAAGAAGAAGGAAATCAACCATGGAGGACTTGTGGGATGAGGAAAATCAAATGAAACGAGGTAAGAGCAATTTGACCCAAATATTGAATTGAGGAATTTTGATGATATGATTATATATTAATATTAGTGACTTACTAAGGATTGAATTTAGTGGCAAAATGAGCATGGAAATGATTATAAGAAAGGTCTAAATTTTTAGAAATCCTAAGGTAGAACTAAGATGGATTATGAGATTAAAGAGTTAAATTGATAATGAAGTGTTGTTTTAGCATGCTTAAATATTGAAGTTAAAGAATTATTTATGTATAATTATAGTGTGAGGGTGTGAGATACATCTTGGTAAGATGGACATTGGGAAATACATTTTGGATCTTGAAAAACAGGCTAGCGTCGTGACGCCCAAAGTGTTAGTGTCCTACTCATGCCACAAGATCACTAAGATGATTTGTGTGTGAATAAATCAAAGGGAGTTTCGGAATACTCACATTGATCGTATTTAGGATTTCAAAAATTCCTTCTTTGTTGGAGCTCCAAGCTTGTTTGTTGAGTTCAAAACTCTTGGGTGAGTTTCCCTATCACCTTAATCTTGACTTCTTATGTGCTAGCAAGAACAAAATGAAATAAAAATTTTTCCCTCCAAGACCTCAAAGTTTCGGCCATAGTAGAGAGGAAAGAAGAGAGTGAATAGTTCCATTTTGTTTCCAAAACTTGTAAAATGTGTTGACTTCAAATTTGTTCAAAAAATTTGTGTGTTAAATGAATCACATTTAATAAATCCAACCACATCCATCAAAATTATGATTACTTGATGTAAGTCAAGTGTCAAGTTGATGTAAGTTAGTGGGTCCCACCACTTTGAATTCAAAATTCAAGTTGGTTCACACAACACACTTTGGGCCCAGTTTCGTTTAATCGGATTAAACGAATTTTTCATTGCAACGTAATTAAATCCAATTTAATTAAATAATAATGCCTCACAAAATTATTATGGAAGTCGCTTACGAATTAATTCCAAATTAATTCATTTGCACGAATTAAAGTCCAATTTTAATTCCCCATTGAAATCCAATTTCAATGAATATATCTAATATATTATTTTAGCCCAAATAAATAAAAAGAAAATTTTAATTTAACTATTAAATTTATTTTACCGATTAATTCCAAATTAATCGCATTCTCTCTTCTTCACGAATTAATCCCAGATTAATTCTTGACGCAATTAATCCCAGATTGATCCATTCTCTGATAATTAATCCCAGATTAATTCTTGCCGTAATTAATCCTAGATTAATTTTCTCTCTCATAATTAATCCCAGATTAATTTTGTTCGAGTCAAATGTCATCGGTGAATCTTTGGGAAGCGACCCAAGAGATCCCTGGATATGTTGGCAGTAAATACGGTTGTCGAACTATCCGAACACGTGCGTACCCCGTACCACGTTCTTACCGATTTACAAGACATGGTTGGCTTCTAGCAAAACACCGTTCCTACCTAATTCTCCAGAAATATTCAACGAAGAATATGTAATCTTTATCAGGCGTATTATACAGTATTACGATCCAGTATCGGATGTCAAATGCTAGTCCTGGGGCTGGAATTGTGTCTGCCCCGTACGAAGCATATATCGGATCACTAACAACTAGTTTCTGTAATCGGATAATCATGACCTAGTCATACTATCCTGATAGCTGCAACATTTAAGAGTACCAGTTCTGTATCCCTGCGTGATCATCATCTCCATATGAATGAAGTGATACTTTCATCTTGACATCACACCCAACATACTACGATTCTCAGTATACCCAGAAGAGGCGTACACAGAACCTGTTAAAGGCCAAGACGACCAAAACCAAAGTATATTGATTGTCGCAAGTATTAGCGATGCAAGTCTCAGGTTAAGACCAAATACACCTACCTTGATTCGGATTCCCATAGACACATAGTCATACTACCAATAGGATTCCGAGGGGTTTATCCAGAGCGATGCTGTTCCCGGTCCAACAGCTAACAGAACCTCTTATCACACTTGCATAAGTATCCAATACTTAAATATACGAGAACTATGCCATTACGCTTCCATAACGCGCACAAGTGTAATACTAGTCTATTCCGCATTATCGATGTCCAGTCTCGATAATACTACGACTAGGATATTTAATGATTAAACCTTTCGTGGATTAATACTGTCTCATATCTTATTAATCCGGAACTAATCATAAAGACTTTTATCATTTATATATCCAAGTAATCCAATTACAAATGTTAAAAGAGCAATTTCCTTTGTCACATAGTTAATTTTGTACAAGAACACTATGTTATTTACAAAATAGTGATGCTATAGATCATAATTGTCCAACAATCTCCCACTTGGCCTAAAGCCAATCACTCAAGTGTCTAACACATGAACTATGTACGAGTTGCTCGTACTTATGCTGAGATATCGCTTTCGTCAGTGGATATGCAAGGTTATCATCTGAAATGATCTTTTGATCTTGACATCGCCATGATGTATGATCTCACGGATCAGATAAAACGGTCGAAGTACATACTTGGATCATTGATGAGACCGTAATTCCTTAGCCTGCGCTGTACCCTAGCTCAGCTAACAGAACTACTCCTAATCCAATTAGGAATTTTATAGATCCAAAATATTTCTTTTGCTGCCTCAGCCGCATCAATATATTCCTCTTTTTTTTGTTGAATCGGTAACAATATCTTGCTTGGAAGATCTCCAGCTCATTATTCCGTTGTTCAAACAAAATATGTACCCTTATTGCGACTTATAGTTGTCTTTATTGGTTTGGAAACTTGCATCGATGATCCCAATCACCTCAAGTTCTCAATCTCCATAAATTAAGAAAGCATCTTTAGTTCCTCTAAGATACTTAAGGATGTTCTTAACATCAATCCAGTGACCATCACCTGGATCGGCTGGATTGTGACTCCACATGCTCAAAGCATATGAGACACCGGGTCGCGTACATATCTTTCAATGTACGAGTTCTCGGAGAGTGTCAACAACTTTTAGATCTATCCCAGTAGATCTTTATTCCTAGAATAAAGGTTGCCTCTCCCAAGTATTCCATGGAGAATTTTAATGAAGGCCAAGCTTTCACCGATTGTTAACATGGGAATGTTATTTCCAAGAAATAAAAACATTATCAATGTATAGGACATCGAATGTCATTGCGCTCCCACTCATCTTCTTATATACACAAGAATCATCTTCGTTTTGAACGAAACCATATACCATTATGATCTTATCAAAACATTGGTTCCAAGAACGCAATGCTTGCTTCAATCCATAAATGGATTGATTTAACTTGCAAACCTTGTTTGCATGTTTTGGCGCAATAAAACCGTCAGGATGTTATTTTAAAACATCCTTCAAAAGGTTCCGTTAAGGAAAGAGATTTTGACGTCCAGCTGTTGGACAGTTATGACCCATAGCTAGCGTCACTGTTTGTAAAAGACATTGTGTTTTTGTACAAAATTAACTATGTTGTAATGAAATTGCCTTTTACCGTTTCGTAATTTATTTACTTTGATATGTAAATGGTAAAAGTCCTTATGATTAGTTTCCGGATTGAGATGATATGAGACAATATCAATCCATAAAGGTTTAATCATTAAATATCCCTAGTCGTAGTATTATCGAGATTGGACATCGATAATGCGGAATAGACTAGTATTGCACTTGTGCGCGTTGTGAGGGCATAACGACATAGTTCTCATATATTTAAGTATTGGATACTTATGCAAGTGCGATAGGAGGTTTTGTTTTACCGATGGTATGGAAAATATTTCGCTCTGGATAGACCCCGCGGAATCCCATTGGTAGTATGTATATGTGTCTATGGGAGTCCGCTTCAGGGTAGGTGTATTTGGTCTTAACCTGAGACTTGCATGCATCGCGAGTACTTGCGACAATCGGTAAACTTTGGTTTTGTTCGTCCAGGGCTTTAACAGGTTCTGTGTACGTCTCTTCTAGGTTTATTGAGAATCGTAGTGTATTGGATGTGATGTCAAGACGGAAGTATCACTTCAGACATATGTAGATGATGATCACGCAGAGATTCAGGACTTGTTCTCTATTGTGTTGCAACCATCGGGATAATATGACAAGGTCATGATTATTCGATTCAAAGAGACTAGTTGCTTGATATCCGATATGTGTTTCGTACGGGGCAGAGACTATTCCAGCCCCAGCCCTTGCACGTGACATCCGATACTGGATCACAATACACAATACTACGGTATACTACGCCTGATATAGATTGTATATTCCATTAAGAATATTTCTGGAGAATTGGGAAGGCATGGCGCTTTGCTAGAAGCCAACCTTGTCTCGTAATCGGTAAAAACGTAGTACGAGGTACGTACGTGTTCGGATAGTCCGACGACGTATTTACTGCCAACATATCCAGGGATCTCTTGGGTCGCTTCCTGAAGATTCACCGATGACGTATGATTCGAGCATGATTAATCTAGGATTAATCGCGGAGACACTTTATCTTGGATAAAGTACTATTGAAGAGAGAGAATGATTAATTTGGAATTAATCGACAAAATATATATTCGATATATTAAACGAAATTGATTTCGACGGGACAATTAAAATTAGATTTTAATTCGGGAACGACTTAATTTAGAATTATTCGTTAGCGACGTGAATAGTAATTTCGCTAGGCATAATTATTTAATTACGTCGCGACTGAAGTTCGTTAATTCAGAATTAGCGAAACCGAGCCCGGAAGTGTTTGCGGGCCCACTCGCATTTCGAATTCGAGCGGGGCCCACAAGTCACATCGCGAGTCACATCACTTGTCATTTATTTGTGATAGATGTCAAAGTCTCTTTGTGAGTGACATGTTGTCACTATTTATGATGGAGTTTGGTGTGGGCAATTAATGCAAAATTGAGGCCAAAATGGCTTTGAGTTTTTGTAAACCATTTACCAAAATTTGGTAATTATTTTTTCAATTCTTGTATACGGTTTTTGAAGCCAAAATAGAATTGAAAAACAAAAACTTCTTCTCTCCTATTCTCCCCCAAAATGCCGAACCAGTGAAGCAATTTTTCTCTCCCATTTCTTTCATTTCTTGGCCGAAATTGAAGGGAAAAATTGATAAGATTTTGTTGGAAAATTTATCATAAGGGCTAGCACTCTTCAAGGGATCATACAAGGTGATTAGGGAAACCTATTCAAGAGCTTGGAAAGACAAAACAAAGCTTGGAGCATTGTGGACTGCCTTGGCCGAATCTTGGACTGCTTGGAGGGAAAATTTTTTGTTGTTTGACGCATCCTTAAACCGATCATTGTAAGTGTGTTTCCTCCAGTCTTCTTCGTTATTCATTCGCATTTCTTTGTTCATTATGATCTTGGGACTAATCATAGAAACTAACAATGGTATCATTGAGCCTAAAATAGCATGAAATATATTAGGGTAAAATTTGGGGAAATCCAATGTGAGCATGATTTGATTAAATTGAATGGTTGAGTATGCTTGTATGTTGATGAAATGAGGTTGGATTGGATCAATTTCAACAAATATGATTGGATCAAAATTTGCCTCACCTTAAGGCTTGGCCGAATATGAGTAGTACCCTAGGCTCTTGGAAAATTTTGTTTTGATGATCATTGGATGAGTTGAAACGAATGAAAAGTCGATTTGTAATTCGATCAGATTGAAAAACGAAATCGGACTTAAAACTTACCCAGGCCGAGAGCTATATGGCATGTATGGACTTGATTTTTGATTCAAAAGTTGTTGGACAATAATTAATTGGTAAGTTGTATTTTGGAAATATTGATTTAGTTAATTAATTGATGTATTACACTTTAATTAACTAAGTTATAAAATTTGGAATTTTTAAAATTTGGTTAATGGGCTTAATTTTGAATTGGGCTTGAAATTATTATATTTGGGCATAATGGGCTTGGTTTGGCCAATTGGTTTAGAACAATTGGATTGGATCCTAATTGGGCCTAAATCATTCCATTAAGTCCAAATGTAATAAATGGGCTTTAAAGTTTAATTGGGCCTTATGGGCTTGATATTGGTTTTTTGGCAAATGAGGGTGATTCCTTACTTGGTTGGGCTTGGTAATTGGGTTTGACCCATATTGACCAAAGCCCATGCCTTATGAAATCAATTGAAAGCCCATCGGACTTTAATTAAACGAACATTGGATGTTAGTTGGGCTTTGAGACCCGATAGGATTAGATTTGGAATCTAAGTCGTTAAAGCGCATTAAAAAGTGTAAATATTTAATTTGGAATTAAATAATAGAATTAGTATTGAATACGACTTAATTAGATTTAACGAGTAGTTCGATATAATTCAAGAATTCGTACTTTGAGTACTTATTCTCAAACGAGTTGGACTCGCGCAAAATCAAATCGTTGTTTGAACATTGGATGGTCACATAATTAAAGACTAATTAATTGGATTAGATTGTTTGAAATGCATGCTATGAATGAATAAATGGATGATGTGTTGAATGAATAGCGTATATCGGATGGATATTAGAAGGGAAAGGGTAATTTTGGAAATTATTGTAAATTTGGAATTTATAAATTGGACCTGCGTGTCCAGCTTTCTCTCTCATTATTCTTTGTATTCTCTTCTCACCTAATTCCCCTCAATGTTAATGAGGTTTCTATTATTGTATTATGTAATTGGGTAGAAGTAGAATAGTGCTAGCCGGGGAGAGGAAATGGAGCGATTTGTTCTAGGAACAATCTGTTTAAATATCCATCCGCATATCGTTATTAGTTTACTTTCCGCGCCTTATTATGCTTTTAGAAGCATGCTTAAGGGTGCATGATGAGACCTTAACAAAGATAATAAATTGGTTGCCAATTTACGCGAAAAACCCTCAAAACATATTAAGCGTTTTTCCTTCCGTTGAGTGATTCTTACTCAAGATCCAAAGTTGGCATTGGTTTGTTGGCCAAAGTCAAGACCTTTGTCAATTGCGGATGTGTTTGAATCATGAGAGTTTTGTTCCATATCGGTGTCTTGTCCAAGTCGTGATTTGTTGGCCAAAGTCAAGATCACTTCTTGTCCATCGACATTGATTACGAAGCTTTCCATGTCAATGGGTCCCGCTTAACTGGAATCATTAAGCTTGTTGTGCCAAAGCCAAGGCTTAGTTGATTCAGAGGAAAAAGGTTAGGCAAATATATTGGATATATTGGCATATATATTGTACATATGTTTCGGACTTGGATGTCCACCTACCGGATCTAGGAATTGGATTAGATCCAATTGATCTTCGAGATCTACCTAGTTAAATATCATACAGCTTGTTGGCCAAAGTCAAGGTTGTGTGTTATTTAACGGGATCCTAGCCCACTAGGAAACTGGGTTTCCCGAGTACTCGACAGAGGGTTAGAGGCTCGCCGAAAAATAGTGGGAGGCTAGTATTGAATTTGCAATTTCATTCAGATACTTAGCTTTACGCGCTTTCATATTATTTCGTCAAAATTATTTTATTAGTTGGACTAATATAATGTTATTTTTCTTGTAACAGTTAGACTGTACCCATATATCGTTGATTAGATAGTTAGACTATCGTAATCAAGATGACAGGAAAGGGAAATGTCCGAGACATTATCATGGGCGAAAATGTCTTCAAGGGCACGAACTTTGCCGATTGGGAAATGAATCTGAGGATTGTCCTTGGAGCCGAGAGGCTGCTATATACTATACAGAGACCTCTTGGGCCTAAGCCCAAACCTGATCAGTTACTTGAGCTGGAGCTTTGGAAGACTCACAGCGATGATAATGATACTGCTCAGTCAATTATGCTTGCTACTATGACTCAGCATTTCCATCGACAGAACAGAGACTTGGATCCCTATAACATGTTGGCGAGGTTGCACGATCTTCACCGATCTAACCGAAGGTCGCAGAGATATGAGTTAGTGAAGAAGCTCTTCTGTTCACGTATTTCAGAAGACATGTCTGTTGAGTCCCATGTGGCACAGATGATTGCTGTCATAGATGAGTTGGCTAAGATGAGGATAGTCTTAGAGGCTGAGATTATTATAGATATGATCTTGCAATCTCCCCCGACACTTGGAAACAGTTCATAATAAGCTATAACCTGATGAACACTGATGATACTCTTGGAGAGTTGTTGTCAATTCTCAAGGAAGGTGAAAATGAGATGCTTAAGGGCAACAAGCGCGAGGCGCACTTTGCTTCGACATCTCAGACACCGAGGGTTGGGCCCAAGACGATTGGAGGTGTGAAGAAGAAGAAGCATAAAAGAAAGGGCAAGGCCAAATCGTCAAAGGCTTCTGGGAAGCCTAAGGACAAATCTCAGGATGTTTGCCTCCAGTGCGGCAAGCGGGGTCACTGGAAGCGTGACTGCCGCGAGTACAAGGCGCTCCAGAAGGAGATTAAAGCGGGCAAGGCACCGGCTTCAGGTATGTTTGTTATTGAAATAAACATGACTACTTCTAGTTTTAAAAATTGGATTTTTGATTCTGGTTGTGGTACTCACATATGTACTGATGTGCAGGATCTGCGGATTAGCAGGAGACTGGCCTCAGGGGAGATTGATCTACGCGTCGGAAATGGGGCACCAGTCGCCGTTTTGGCCGTTGGCACTTTTGTTTTAGAACTGCCCTCGGGGCATGTACTTGAACTTAATGACTGTTATTATGTACCTAGTTTGACTAGGAATATTATTTATGTATCTATGTTAACCCAATGTGGGTATACTTTTGTATTCAGGAACACCGGGTGTTTTGTATATAAAAATGATGTAGAAATTTGCACTGCTGTTGCAAATAATGGTCTTTATATTTTGAATATAAATCAATCTCAAACATATAATATAACAAACAAAAGGCTCAAAATGAGTAACAAAGATGAAACTTATATGTGGCACTGTCGTCTGGGACACATAAACAAGACTCGCATATCCACACTTTCGAAGAGTGGGTACTTGGACGGATTTGATCCAAATTCATATGACGTCTGCGAATCTTGCTTATTAGGCAAAATGCCTAAATCACCTTTTAGCGGTAAAGGTGAACGCGCCACTGAACTGTTAGCCCTCGTTCATAGTGACGTATGTGGGCCCATGTCTAGCCAGGCTAGAGGTGGATACGAATACTTCGTAACCTTTACGGATGATGCATCGCGTTATGGTTATGTGTATCTTATGAGACACAAGTCGGAAACTTTTGAGAAATTCAAAGAGTTTCGACACGAAGTTGAAAAAGACCGGCAAGAGTATAAAGACATTACGGTCGGACCGTGGTGGCGAATACTTGAGCAATGAGTTTCTAGATTACTTGAAAGAATATGGTATTCTTTCACAGTGGACTCCTCCTGGAACACCGCAATTAAACGGTGTGTCCGAACGGAGAAACTGAACTTTGTTGGACATGGTTAGGTCTATGATGAGTCGCACTGAGCTACCTGTTTCCTTCTGGGGATATGCATTAAACAGTGCAATTCTTATTTGAATAAGGTTCCGTCAAAGTCTGTACAACAGACACCATATGAGATATGGACAGGAAAGAAACCGGGTTTCTCATTCCTGAAGATTTGGGATGCTGGGCATACGTCAAACGTTTGGAAGGTACCAAACTTGAGCCCAAATCGGATAAATGCCTATTCGTAGGATATCCTAGGGAAACCAAAGGATATTACTTCTATCACCCACGAGAGAACAAAAAGTATTTGTTGCTCTACATGCGGTTTTCCTTGAGAAGGAATTCCTAAATGCAGTGGTTAGTGGGAGGAAAGTAGAACTCGATGAAAATCGGAGTGATACTGTTCCTGGCATAGAATCCTCAACGGAACAAGAACAGTCCATCCGGGATGAGACTGTACCACAATCTTCTATTACACAAGGACCGCGTAGGTCGGAGAGAGTCAGGAAACAACCTGAGAGGTATGGGTTTCTGATCTCACCTCATGTAGATATTAATCTTATTGAGGATAACGAACCGGCTACGTATGAGGAAGCGATACAAGATATCGATTCCGCTTTATGGCAAGATGCCATGAAGTCCGAAATGGATTCCATGTACACCAACCAAGTTTGGACACTGGTTGATGCACCAGAAGGCGTAAAGCCTATTGGATGCAAATGGGTCTTCAAGAAGAAGACCGACATGGATGGCAACGTACAAACGTACAAAGCTAGGCTTGTAGCGAAGGGAATCGTCAACGACATGGTGTCGATTACGACGAAACTTTCTCACCCGTTGCCATGATTAAATCCATTCGGATAATGCTTGCAATTGCTGCATATTTCGATTACGAGATATGGCAGATGGACGTTAAAACCGCTTTCCTTTAACGGAAACCTTTCGGAAGATTTTTATATGCAACAGCCTGACGGTTTTATCGTGCCTAGACTTGCAAACAAGGTTTGTAAGTTAAATCGGTCCATTTATGGACTGAAGCAAGCATCACGGTCATGGAACCAACGTTTTGATGAGATCATAAAAGAATATGATTTCATTCAAAATGAAGATGATCCTTGTGTATATAAGAAGGTTAGTGGGAGAGCACTGACTTTTATTGTCCTTTATGTTGATGATGTATTGCTTATAGGCAATGACATTCCCATGCTAACGTCGGTGAAAGCTTGGCTTTCATTGAAATTCTCCATGAAAGATCTGGGAGAAGCAGCCTTTATTCTGGGAATAAAGATCTACCGGGATAGATCTAGAAAGCTGCTTGGACTCTCCCAGAGTACGTACATTGACAAAGTGTTGAAGAGATTCAACATGGATCAGTCCAAGAGAGGACTGTTGCCAGTGTCACATGGCGTCTATCTATCTAAGGACATGTGTCCTAAAACTCAAGATGAGAGAGACAACATGAGTCGGATACCATTCGCCTCGGCAGTCGGATCGATCATGTATGCCATGATATGTACGCGACCTGATGTCTCCTATGCTTTGAGCATGTGTAGTCGATATCAGGCCGATCCAGGTGAAGGTCACTGGATGGCGGTTAAGAATATCCTTAAGTATCTTAGACGAACTAAGGATGCTTTCTTAATCTATGGAGATGGAGAACTTGAGGTAACTGGGTATACCGATGCAAGTTTCCAAACCGACAAAGACGACTGTAAGTCGCAATCCGGGTACATATTTTTGTTTGAATAACGGAGCAGTGAGCTGGAAATCTTCCAAGCAAGAGACTGTTGCCGATTCAACAACAGAAGTGGAGTACATTGCTGCAGCTGAAGCAACAAAAGAAGCAGTTTGGGATGTTCTCGACGTTTTCCAAGCATGTTCTTAGACGTTTCCATCTGATTCGAGAGATCATACATCGTGGCGATGTGAAGGTCGAGAAGGTATCATCAGATGACAACATTGAAGCATATCCGCTGACGAAAGCTATTCCTCAGCAAAAGTTTGCGACAAGTCGACACTACGATATTCGTCAGGTATTAGATGCTTGAGTGACTGGCTATAAAGTGACCTAGTGGGAGATTGTTGGACAGTTATGACCCATAGCGTCACTGTTTGAAAGAGACAATTGTGATTTTGTACAAAATACATAGTTACATGATTTATATGAAATTGCCTTTGGTTTTGTAATTTATTGTATTGATATATAAATGGTAAAAGTCCTTATGAATTAATGTTAAACCGATTGAGATGATATGAATACAGTATCAATCCATAAAGGTTAATCATATAAAATCCCTAGTCGTAGTATTACAATAATCGAGACATTGGACATCGATAATACGGAATAAACTAGTATTGCCTTGTGCGCGATGTGAGGGCATAACGTCATAGTTCTCTATATATTTAAGTATGGTATACTTATGCAATGTGCGATGAGAGGTATGGTTGTTTTATCCGATGTACGGAAAACAGCTTCGCTCTGGATAGACCCCGGGAATCCCATTGGTAGTATGTATATGTGTCTAGGAGAGTCCGCTTCAGGGTAGGTGTATTTGTCTTAACCTGAGACTTGCATCGCGAGTACTTACGACAATCGGTAAACTTTGGTTTTGGTCGTCCAGGGCTTTAACAGGTTCTGTGTACGCCTCTTCTGGGTTTATTGAGAATCGTGTATTGGATGTGATGTCAAGACGAAAGTATCACTTCAGACATATGGAGATGATGATCACGCAGGGATTCAGAACTTGTTCTCTATTGTGTTTCAACCATCGGGATAATATGACAAGGTCATGATTATCCAATTCAAAGAGACTAGTTGTTTGATATCCGATATGTGCTTCGTACGTGGCAGACACTATTCCAGCCTCAGGCCTTGCACGTGACATCCGATACTGGATCGCAATACACAATACTACGGTATACTACGCCTGATATAGATATATATTCCATTAAGAATATTTCTCTGAGAATTGGGAAGGCATGGCGCTTTGCTAGAAGCCAACATTGTCTCGTAAATCAGTAAAAATATAGTACGAGGTACGCATGTGTTAGGATAGTCCGACGATCGTATTTACTGCCAACATATCCATGGATCTCTTGGGTCGCTTCCCGAAGATTCACCGATGACGTATGATTCGAGCATGATTAATCTAGGATTAATCGCGAGACACTTTATCTTGGATAAAGTACTATTTAAAGAGAGAGAAAGATAAATTGGAATTAATCGACAAAATAATATATTCGATATATTAAACGAAATTGGATTTCGACGCGGAATTAAAATTAGATTTTAATTCGGGCAAACGAGTTAATTTAGAATTAATTCGTTAGCGACGTGAATAGTAATTTCGCTAGGCATAATTATTTAATTACGTCGCGACGGAAGTTCGTTAATTCAGAATTAGCGAAACCGAGCCCGTAAGTGTTTGCGGGCCCACTCGCATTTCGAATTCGGGCGGGGCCCACAAGTCACATCGCGAGTCACATCACTTGTCATTTATTTATGATAGATGTCAAAGTCTCTTTGTTAGTGACATGTTGTCACTATTTATGATGGAGTTTGGTGTGGGCAATTAATGCAAAATTGGATCCAAAATGGCTGACTTTTTGTAAACCATTTACCAAAATTTGGTAATTGTTTTTTCAATTCTTGTATACGGTTTTTGAAGCCAAAATAGAATTGAAAAACAAAACTTCTTCTCTCTCCCAAATTGCCGAAACCAGTGAAGCAATTTTCTCTCCCATTTCTTTCATTTCTTGGCCGAAATTGAAGGGAAAAATTGATAAGATTTTGTTGCAAAATTTATCATAAGGGCTAGCAATCTTCAAGGGATCATACAAGGTGATTAGGGAAACCTATTCAAGAGCTTGGAAAGATAAAACAAAGCTTGGAGCATTGTGGACTGCCTTGGCCGAATCTTGGACTGCTTGGAGGGAAATTTTTTTGTTATTTGATGCATCCTTATACCGATCATTGTAAGTGTGTTTCCGCCACTCTTCTTCGTTATTCATTTGCATTTCTTTGTTCATTATGATCTTGGGACTAATCATAGAAACCAACACCAGCTGCCATATTTCATAATCGAAATATGCGGCAACAACAAGCATTATCCGAATGGATTTAATCATGACAACGGGTAAAATATTTCGTCGTAATTGACACCATGTTGATGATGATACCCTTTCACTACAAGCCTAGCTTTTTATGTTTGTATGTTGCCATCATGTATGTCTTCACAATGAAGACTCATTTGCTACCAATAGGCACAATGCCTTCTGGTACATCAACCAATGTCCAAACTTGGTTGTATACATGGAATCCATTTTGAACTTCATGGAACCATGCCATATAGTGGAGTCGATACCTTGTATCGCTACCTCATACGTAGCCGGCTCATTATCCTTAATAATATTAATATATTTATAAGGTGAGATCAGAAACCCATACCTCTAAGGTTATTTTCTGACTCTCTCCAACCTACGCGGTTCTCGTGTATTAGAAGATTGTGGAACAGTCTCATCCTGATGAACTGTTCGTGTTCTATTAGGGATCGGTGCCAGAAATTAGTATTACTCTGATTTTCATTTAGTTTTACTTTCATCCCACTTACCACTGCATTTAGGAATTCCTTACGGAAAACCGCATGGAGAGCAACAAATACCTTGTTCTCTTGTGGTTGTGGAATTGTTTCCCTATAGGATAACCAATTACAAATAGGAATTTATCCAATTTGGTTTTAGTTTGGTACCATCCAAACGTTCAATTATATGCCCAGCATACCCAAATCTTCAGGAATGAGAAACCTGGTTTCTTTCCTGTCCATATTCCATATGAGGTCTGTCCAACAGACTTTGTCGAAACCTTATTCAAAATAAGTATAGCACTGTTCAATTCGTATCCCCTGAAGGAAATTAGTAGCTCATGTGACTCATTATTAACCTTACCATGTCTAACAAATTTCAGTTTCTCCGTTCGGACATACCACTCAATTGAGGTGTTCCAGGAGGAGTCCACTTTGAAAGAATACCATACTCTTTCAAGTAATCGAGAAACTCATTGCTTAAGTATTCTCCATCACGGTCCGACCATAATGTTTTAATACTTTTTCCGGTCTGTTTTTCTACTTCGTGTCGAAACTCTTTGAATTTATCAATATTTCCAGCTTGTGTATCATAAGACACACATAACCATAACGCGATGCAACATCCGTACAGGTTACGAAGTATTGATATCCATCTCTAGCCTAGCTAGACATGGGCCAACATACGTCACTGTGAATGAGGGCTAACAGCTCGGTGGCACGTACACCTTTACCGCTAAAAGGCATTTTAGGCACTTTGCCTTATAAATAAGATTCGTAGACGTCATATGATTTAGGATCAAATCTGTCCATGTATCCATTCTTCAAAAGAGTGGATATACGAGCCTTTTTAATGCGTCCCGGATGACAATGCCACAAATAAGTCTCATATGTTTGAGCTTTTTGTTTGTCATGTTATATGTTTGAGATTCATTTATATTTAAAATATAAATATTTTTATTCACATCTAATATGTATATCTCAATATCATCTTTATGAACAAAACACCCAGTGTTCTGGAACATAAAGGTTTACCCGCAACGGGTTAAACTGGATATAAAGATAACGTTTCTAGTCAAACTAGGTACATTATAACAGTTTCATAATTTAAGTACATGCCCAAAGGGCAGTTCCAAAACTTAGGTTCCCACAGCCAAAACAGCGACTCTCGTCCCGTTTCTGACTCGCAGGTCGATCTCATCTGAAGACAGTCTCCTGCTAATCAGAAAATCCCGCACATCAGTATATATGTATGTACCACATCCAGTATCAAAAAATCCAATTTTTAATGCAGTAGTGGACACGTTAATTACAATAACAAACATACCTGAAGTCAGAGCCTTGCTCGCCTTCACTTCCTTCATGTTTGCCCTGTCCATACGGCAGTCACGCTTCTAGTGACCCCGTTTGCCACAGTTTAGGCAGACATCTTGGTATATGTCATTTGTCTTCTTAGAAGACTGTGACGATTTTACTTTCGCCCTTTTTCTTCACACCCCAGAAGCCTTCGGTCAAGCCTTGGCCATTTGGGATGTCGAAGTAAGATGCGCCTTGCGCTTCTTGCCCTTTTGGAAGCTCTGGCTCTACCTCATTGAGCATAGCCATTAACTCTCCAAGTGTTTTCTCTTGGTTCAAGATGAACCCTCCCCAGCATTCGGGCAGAGACTGTAAGATCAAATCTATGGAAGTCTCGGCCTCATAGGTAATGCCCAGCTAACCTAGCTGTTCGATGTCAGCAATCATCTGCGACACCTAGTGCTCGACAGATGTACCTTCTGACATACGCGAGCGAAAGAGCTTCTTTTGCAATTTATATTTCCAAGATCTAATGTTAGATCTATGAAGATCCTTTAATTTCAACATCATGGTATAAAGATCTAATCCTTAGTTCTGACGACGAAATTAAGGAGTCATTACGGCAAGCATAACGGATTGATCACTAAATTTATCATCACGATGAGTCTTCCTAAGCTCATGCTCTACTATTTGCTCAACTCCGGGCTCAGGGCCCGAGAGGTTTCTCTATGACATAGAGTAACATCTCAGCTCCCAAGACTATCTTGAGATTCATCTCCCAATCTGGAAAATTGAAGCCATTAAAGACATTATCGACAATGATTATGTCTCTAACGCTAATCTTTCATCTATCTTGATTGCAATAGTCCAACTATCCAATCAACGATTTTGGGTACACTCAAAATGTAATGGTTACTATAGTCCAACTATATGACCAACTACAAGTGGAGTAGTGTCTTGTACAGTCTAACTGTTCAAAGAAAGCAATATTAAATATTAGTCCTACTAATATATTTATAACAACGATAAATAAAATAAAAGAGCGCGTGTTGGCAAGTATTTAAACGAAATTGCAAATTTAATACTTGCCTCCCACTATTTTTCGACGAGCCTCTAACCCTCTGTGGAGTACTCTGGAAACCTAGTTTCCTAGTGGGCTAGGATCCCGTTAAATAACACACATCCTTGACTTTGGCCAACAAGCTGTATGAAACTTAACTAGGTAGATCTCTAAGATAAATTGGATCTCATCCAATTCCTAGATCCGGTAGGTGGACCTCCAAGTCCAAAATATATTGAACAGTAGGAAAGCTTCGTAATCAACGTCGATGAACTAGAAGTGACCTTGACTTTGGCCAACAAGTCACAACCGCCCAAGACATACGATATAGAACAAAGCTTTCGTGGTTCAAACACATCTGCGATGGACAATGGTCTTGACTTTGGCCAACAAACCAATGCCAATCTTGGATCTTGAGAGGGAACCACTCAATGGAAGGAAACCACTTAATATTTGAATGAGGGTTTTCGCGTAAATTGGCAACCAATTTATTATCTTTGATTAGGTCTCATCATACACCCTTAAACATGCATTATAAAAGCATAATAAAGCGTGATTAAAATAATAATGATATACGGATGGATATATAACAAATTTATTCCTAGAACAAATCTCTCAATTTCCTCTCTCCCGCTAGCACTATTCATACTTCTACCCAATTACATAATACATCAAAGAAACCTCATTTGCATTAAGGGGAATTGGTGAGAAGAGAAATACAAAGATAATAGAGATAATAGGCTGGACACGCAGGTCCAATTTAATAAATTCTAAATTTATTACAACAATTTCCAAAATTGCCCTCACCCTTCTAATATCCATCCAATATACATTATTCATACAATACATCCAAGTATTCACACATAGCATGTTATTCAATCAATCTAATCCAATTAATTAATCTATGAATTAATGATAATCCAATGTTCAAACAACGATTTGATTTGCGCGAGTCCAACTCATTTAAGAATAAATACTCAAAGTACATATTCTTCAATTATATCGAACTACAATTTTAAATCCAATTTAATTTGTATTCAATACTAATTCGAATTTAATTCCAAACTAAATAATTACACTTATTTTAGTGTCTTTTACACTTAGATTCTAAATCTAATCTAAATGGGTCTCAAAGGCCCAATTAGTATCCAATACCTTTTAATTAAAGTCCAATGGGCTTTTAATTAATTCTTAAGGCATGGGCTTTGGCCAATATGGATCCAATCCAAGATGCCAAGGCCCAATTAAATATTAAAAGGCCCAAAATTTATATTTGAACTTTATGGAAATGGTTTTGGGCCCAATTTGGATCCAATCCAATTGTCCAAAACCAAGCTTGGCCCAACCAGCCCATTAAGCCCAAATACAACAAAATTAGCCCAATCCAATTTTAGAGACTAATTTTAATTAATATAACATTCCAAATATCACATTAATTATAATTAAAGTGTAATTGTCATAATTAATTAATTAAACTAATATTTCCAAAACATCAATTAAACTAATTAATCATGTTTTACCATCCAATTTATGTCCAACATAAATTGAAGAAAAATAAATCTATACATGCTTATAGTGTTCACGGGAATATGGCATAAAATAGAAATCAATTTGATTTCAATCTAATTAAATCAACAATCAATTTATCTCATGCTTTAAACACACACAATGGTCTAATTAACAAAAAATCACCATGAACACTCCTAGGGTAGTATTCGGCCAATGAGGGATTTTAAGGAAAATTAATCTAATCAATTTATCTCAAATCCATTGATTCACAAATCCAATTTATCATCATCAAAGCTCAACCAAATAACCAATTTGAAGAAATCATGCTCCAAACACAAAATCCCCAAATTAAAGTATATAAACCCTAGAATTCAAATCAAACTTAGGATGGCTCTGATACCATTGTTAGTGCCCTACACATGCCACAAGATCACTAAGATGATTTGTGTGTGAATAAATCAAAGGGAGTTGCGGAATACTCACATTGATCAGATTTAGGATTTCACAAATTCCTTCTTTGTTGGAGCTCCAAGCTTGTTTGTTGAGTTCAAAACTCTTGGGTGAGTTTCCATATCACCTTAATCTTGAAACTTATATGCTAGCAAGAACAAAATGAAATAAAAATTTTGTCTTCCAAGACCTCAAAGTTTCGGCCATAGTAGAGAGGAAAGAAGAGAGTGAATAGTTCCATTTTGTTTCCAAAACTTGTAAAGTGTGTTGACTTCAAAGTTGTTCAAAAATTTTGTGTGTTAAATGAATCACATTTAATAAATCCAACCACCTCCATCAAACTTATGACTACTTGATGTAAGTCAAGTGTCAAGTTGATGTAAGTTAGTGGGTACCACCACTTTGAATTCAAAATTCAAGTTGGTTCACACAACACACTTTGGGCCCGGTTTCGTTAAATTCGATTAAACAAATTTTCCGTCGCAACGTAATTAAATCCAATTAATTAAATAATAATGCCTCACAAAATTATTACGGAATACGCTTACCAATTAATTCCAAATTAATTCGTTCGCACGAATTAAAATCCAATTTTAATTCCGCATTGAAATCCAATTTCAATTAATATATCTAATATATTATTTTACCCCAAATAAATAAAATAGAAAAATCCAATTTAACTATTAAATTTATTTTACCGATTAATTCCAAATTAATCGCGTTCTCTCTTCTTCACGAATTAATCCCAGATTAATTCATGACGCAATTAATCCCATATTAATTCAATCTCTGATAATTAATCCCAGATTAATTCTTACCGCAATTAATCCCATATTAATTTTCTCTCTCATAATTATTCCCAGATTAATTTTGTTCGAGTCAAATGTCATCGGTGAATCTTTGGGAAGCGACCCAAGAGATCCCTGGATATGTTGGCAGTAAATACGGTTGTCGGACTATTCGAATACGTGCGTACCCCGTACCACATTCTTACCAATTTACAAGACATGGTTGGCTTCTAGCAAAGCACCGTGCCTACCCAATTCACCAAAAATATTCAACGAAGAACATGTAATCTTTATCATGCGTAGTATACAGTATTACGATCCAGTATCGGATGTCAAATGTTAGGCCTGGGACTGGAATTGTGTCTGCCCCGTACGAAGCATATATCAGATCACTAGCAACTAGTCTATGTAATCGGATAATCATGACCTAGTCATACTATCCCGATAGCTGCAGCATTTAAGAGTACCAGTTCTGTATCCCTGCGTGATCATCATCTACATATGACTGGAGTGATACTTACATCTTGACATCACACCCAACACACTACGATTCTCAGTATACCCAGAAGAGGCGTACACAGAACCTGTTAAAGCCCCGGACGACCAAAACCAAAGTACACTGATTGTCGCAAGTATTAGCGATGCAAGTCTCAGGTTAAGACCAAATACACCCACCCTGATTCGGATTCCTATAGACACATAGTCATACTACCAATGGGATTCCGAGGGGTCTATCCAGAGCGAAGCTATTCCCGGTCCAACGGCTAATAGAACCTCCTATCACACTTGCATAAGTATCCAATACTTAAATATACGAGAACTATGTCGTTATGCTTCCATAACGCACACAAGTGTAATACTAGTTTATTCCGCATTATCGATGTTGAGTCTCGATAATACTACGACTAGGGATATTTAATGATTAAAAATATCCTGGATTAATACTGTCTCATAACTTATTAATCTGGAACTAATCATAAGGACTTTTATCATTTATATATCCGAGTAATCCAATTACCAATTATAAAAGAGCAATTTCCTTTGTTACATAGTTAAGTTTGTACAAGAACACCACATCCTTTACAAAATAGTGATGTTATGGGTCATAATTGTCCAACACAAAGGGCAGCATCGCGACGCGAATTGGGAAATTACCCCTGATTCGATTCTGATTATGAGCGTCGCGACGCCCAAAGACTCGTGTCGTGACGCGATACATGGGAAGCCTTCTGCATCAACCCTACTGTGTGAGCGTCACGACGTGCATTGATCAACATCGCGACGCGTGACCATTTTATAGGATTAATTTTTAACTAATCCAATTTCAACTCGGGATATTAGAGACCACCTGAAAGGTTTCGTATCACCTTATATACATAAATTTTATCATGCCACAAACATAGAATATCATATAGCGACGATAGTTTCTAAATATATTCTACGATTCATATTCTAATTAAGTTACCATTAAAGGTCATTGCATGAACCACAAAGTCCTTCGGCGAAGTGAAGTAACATTAGCAGCACTCTAAATCTATGAGTGGACACTTTTCCCTTAAGTTGATTTTCATTATGTTTTTTTCATATAAGACTTACTTTTCTGCATTTAGGGCGTTAGCCAAGTTTACTTTCATGTATGATTTGAGTAAGAATGTTTTGAAAAATGATTTAGAAAAGTGATGATACAAAACATGATTTTATATTTTCGAGGCGTGGGGGAAAAACCCACATCAGTATGTAACTTGACTCATTTATGGAATTGATGGATTCAAATATCGTGTGCACACGCAATTCAGAACTAGGGGTGACAGATGCCCCAAGATCCTATAATCAGAGTCTGGAGGGTAGCATAGACCTGCACCCCCGACTCTAGTTCAGTGGCTTGGGGGACAACGATACATAATGCCCCAAGACCACTAGATTTCAGGGATATGTAGTTGCATGCTTTGGGGGACATCGATACGTAACTCCCCAATGACATGGATTTACACTCCTAGCTCTATTTAGGTGTATGGGGGGGATGACTGACCGACGTAAACACACACGTATAACACAAGAGCACGTATCGTTCAAGTAGTATAAAAATATCGATCCCACTATGACTTAATTCCTACTGTTGTTATTAATTGTTGAATCTATTT
>SKCR01049593.1:0-93349 GCA_019454045.1 Zanthoxylum bungeanum | reverse complement strand
CTCTTCTGTATCTACTTCCATCACCTCCGGCTTCCCCTTATTTTTTTTTCTTGCACGTAGATCAAAGGGATGGTTCTAGGCTTCTCTGACTAAATTGAGGACGCCAGCCGAGCCAGCTAGTCTACCTGATGGTTGTTTTCTCGACTAATCTGCTCGAATTACACATTATCCATTTCCCCAATCATCTTCTTTACCTTGGCCATATATGCCATCATGTTAGGCTCTCTTGCTTAAAACTCGCCTTTTAGCCGTTGGATGGCCAGTTGAGAGTCGCTCTTTACAATCACGTCCCTGACACCTACCGCCGCACAGAGTCTTAGACCAGACAGAATGGCTTCATATTCAGCCTCATTATTCGTGGCCTCGAAGGCGAATCTTAGGGAACATACCACCTCTTCACCATCACTACTCCGTAAGACAACCCCAGCTCCATAGCCTTGTGAACTGACTGAACCGTCCACTGACAACTCCCACGTGGTTTTCGAAACTTCCAAAATTTGTGGTCCTGCGAACTCGGCCATAAAATCTGTTAAAGCCTACCCTTTTACCGCCACTCTCAGCAAATATGATATATCATGCTCACTCAATTCCAACGAGCACTTTACTAACCGACCCGAGACCTCCTGTTTATGCAAGATCTGCCTCAGAGGATGATCAGTATAGACCTCAATATGATGAGCTTGGAAGTAGGGCTGCAGCTTCCGGGCCACCGTAACTAAGGACAAAACCACCAGTTCATGGGCCGGGTATATGGTCTCCGCATCCAACAAGGCTTTACTGTTATAATACTCCAGCCTTTGGATCTTATCGGCCTCCTACACTAGCACCGAGTTTACAGCATGTTCAGAAACAGCTAAGTACGAGAATAAAGTCTCACCCGATATTGGTTTAGCCAAAAAATATGAGGTTGTGCTAAGTACTGCTTGAGGTGCATGAAGGCTTCCTTACACTCTTCCGTCCAATTGACCTCATTCTTGGCCTTCTTAATCAACTTGAAAAAAGGATGACATTTATCAGTTGCCCGGGAGATGAACAGGTTTAGTGCAGCCACTCGGCCCTTTAAAGTTTGCAACTCTTTGACCGTCATGCGAGATTTCAATTCCAAAATTGCTCGGATCTTCGGTGGGTTTGCTTCTTTACCTCGTGCACTAACCATGTATCCCAAAAATTTTCCCGACGCTACACCGAATGCACACTTCTCTAGGTTCAATCTCATATTATGCTTTCTTATCAGAGTCCCCGCGAGATCGGCCAAATGATCCTCCGGTTCCTTGGTCATCGTTATCATGTCGTTAACATATGCTTGCATGGTTTTGCCGATGCAGGGCTTAAAAACTTTGTTCACCAGCCTCTGAAATATAGCTCCAGCATTCTTCAAATCGAAATGCATCACCTTATAACAATACAGCCCCTGATTTATGACGAAAGCTGTTTTCTAATCATCTTTGGGATACATCTTGACCTGATTATATTCTGAGAATGACTCAATGAAACTGAGCAACCCATGACACGTCATCGAATCTACCAGCTGATCCACCTTCAGAAGCGGGAAACTATCTGTTGGGCAAGCCTTGTTAAGATCGGAGAAGTCTACACACATTCTCCACTTCCGACTGTGTTTCTTCACTAAAACCACGTTTGATACCCACTCAGGGTATTTCACCTTTCTGATAAAACCAGCCTTTAACAACCTTTCCACTTCGTCCCCCATAGCCTCGCAACATTTCTGAATGAATATTCTTCTCTTCTGCTTAATCGGCTCGTGAGCCGGATCCACCGCTAAACGGTGGCTAATGAATTTGGGATCTATTCCGGGCATGTCGCTATGCCCCAAGCAAAAATATCTGCATACTGCTTCAAAAACTTCAGTAGGTCATACTTCAGGTTTTCCTCCAAACCCGCTCATACCGTTATAACTTTTTCTGGGCCGAAGAGTTCTACTAACTCCAACTCTTCAGCTCCCCCAATTGGCCAAAATCCTCGGCCCATGGATCTGGAGACTCAACTGTTTCTTCCTCCTCTTCCATTTCTCTCATCTTCCGGCTATCTTTCTCAACACAAAGAGCCTCATTTGAGACGGTGGCAAAACAACATCTGGCTACCTTCTGACTTCCACATACTATCCCGATCTCGACTCGGGTGGGAAACTTAAATTTCAAATAATAGCATGACTTAGCGGCCTTTGTTTTCATCATGAAAGACCGGCCTAAAATGACCTAGTAACTGCTCATATAATCCACCACTGTGAAGTCTATTATGATCGTCCGGGTGCGGGGGGAAATCCCGATCGTCATGGCCAACCGTATCATTCCCAATGGGACGACTGATGCTCCCTCAAACCTGTACATATGAGTCTCGCCCTGGGTCATAATGGCATATTCCACCCCTAGGCCATCAAAGGCTTCCTTAGAGATTATATCGACCGCACTCCCCGGATCCACCAAGATCTTATCTACCTCGGCCCCTCATATTACTGCTTTGATTATCAGGGCATCGTTGTGGGGAAACTCACCCCACATGCATCCTCATTCGTGAACATTACAGAGACCGACTGACCTCTATGAACCCCCGGAGCTTGTTCTGCCGAAAATAGCTCCGGTCCTCGGATCCGACTGTAATTCTTCCTCGACCGATTCGAATCTCCGACTAGTGTCCTTCTGCCAGTGATGGTATACATTTGTCTATGTCTCTGCCGTTTTCGGGCCGCCATGGCCCATTGGTCGATGTAATCATTCAGATAGTCGTTCTGCGCTCGATTTTCCATCTGCTCCCGCAGATCCTTACAACTTTATGGCGTGTGCCTCCTCATGTTATGATGTACACAATAGGATTTCTCACTATTCTTTTCCACCGGATATTTCCTCAAATCAGGCTTCATCATGAGGCCCCTACCTTGAATTTCCTTGACGATCTGAGCCAATGGCTTGTTCAAAGGTGTGTACCCTGGCCCTCCGGCCATATGATTTACTTGTGTCTGAACCCTCCTTTCCTATGGTACATTCTTGGGAGGCATCGGTCTGAACTCACTTTATCTTGGAGGTGGCTTCCTCAACTCTCTATCCAGTCTCCAAGATAACTTTGGCCTTACCATATTTTCTTTCTGAATTCCCCCATTCCGGGAGACCTTCTATTCTTCTTCCATTAACATAAACTTCCTGGCCAGCTTCAGGGCAGTAGTATAATCCGGGATGTCTTGCAACCTCAGGTGAGTCCATAACTTCCCCACCCTAAAGGCCCCATTGAGAATTTCCAGTGCTTCCGATGACTCGTACGTCCCGACCTCGAGCACTAAATTGTGGTATCTTTCAATAAAGTTCTTTAGGGGCTCGTCATCCCCCTGCTTCATCAACCTCAACTCTCCTACTGTCTTCTTTGGGACACACGCTCCTTTGAAATGCTAGACGAAGGACTTCATGAGCTGGGAGAAACTACCGATACTTCCCGGAGTCAAACTTCTAAACCATAAAATCACGGGCCCACTCAGGGTTAGAGGGAGCACCTTGCATATGGACTCTCCCACCATTATTTAGACTTTCATCAATAAAACAAAGCTTTCAATATGGGATTTAGGTTTGGTGTGGCCCCTGTAGGAGCTCATGGAAGGCATGGTGAACCGCCTAGAAAATTCAGCTGACAAGATTTCTTCTGTGAAGGGAGATGTCGCCTCCCCGTCCCGACTATCTCTTTTATATGCCTTCAAGTTATCTTCCCACTTTATCATTTCCTTTCTAAACCAAGCTTTCATATGGTTGTTAGTGGCCTCGAGTTATCTCCTGCAAACTTCACGCCTTCCACTCCGAGCACGACGTGTCCCGTGACTAAATGCCTCTTGATCCCCTCCACCACGTCTTTCATCTTCCTCTCTATTAGAGCGTGGGCTATTACTGGAGGACTCTGGAGCCTGTCTCTCCTCTTCTTCTTCCCGCATTCTTTCCGCCCGCAAAGATCTTGCTATCACAACCGACCTCACCCTCTGGGGATCCTTCCTCCCCGGTTCATCATCTTCGCTTAGATTTACCACTATCTTTCCTTCTGCTATCTTTTTTCTCCTCTAACTTGGACCAGCCTCCATCATTTCATTATTCATTTTTTTCTAGTCTTTCCAGCTTCTCCAACATGGCCTTCATGAGGGTCTGGTTCTCCTCCATATCCTTCCGCATGCTTTCCTCCATTTTTCTCATCCAATCTGTTGTTGAACTCTCCGACGATCTATGGTTCCAGTATTCCTCCATTGTCCTACCATGCAAGTTATTTTTTGTTCTCTCCCCACAGACGACGCCAACTGGTCTCATCCCAGGGACAATTTTCAGATAACTCTCCCAAGACAATCCTCATTCAACCTTGAATTTGTTTGGTTATGAGGAGACCAAAGACAAAGCAAACACAAAAATCGACAAAGAGTGTTTAACGTGGTTCGGCGGAGCTGATCCAGCCTACGTCCACGGGCACAAAGTAAATGGGCTTATTTTATTATCAAATCAAGCTCTACCGACCTGTTTAGGGGCAGGTCTAATAGTAACTGAGCTGTTTGTGGTTTCTTTGAGTTTTTTTTACAAATAATGCTAGAATGAAAATTTTTCCAACCCTTACAAATGAGATCACCCTCTCCTTATATACTAATGGATATACAATATTGTTCACATATCTTTGTGACGCCAGCAATGCAAATTTCCGGCAGTTTGACTATACATCTGGACATCTGATCCTCCAAAAATGGAAAGTTCCCTCTTTGCCCTTGCCGAATTGCTCAAATATCTTAGTTGTAGAAATCCTCATCAACAACAATAATAATCAAATAAAACAGGGAGGCTTGCTAGTAAAACATTGCTTAATTTCGGCATGGTGTGCTTAAATAATGGATGTTGTTCTCTATCAAATGGGTTTTGATTTAGTGTTCTTTTTCATTAAAAATGTAGCAAATAGCTAGGGATGACACTGTTTTAAGGTTTCATAATTTTTAATTTTACTTTAATGATCGTTTGATGTAGAGTTTGGTGAGTTTGTAAGATAACGTTTAAACGATATATCAAACACATAATTAGTGTTAGCATTAATGTTAATTTATACTATATCACAAACTTATAATCTCACAACATGCTATTATTTTTATACTATAAATTTTATTCCATAACTTATAAGATACATTATGCACTCAGTGCAATACTTTCTACCAAAATAAGTCTTAATTTCATTTAACATATTTTTAAAAATTAAAAAATATTTATTCTTTGGGTCTTTTTTGTTGACATATGTAAAGTAGTAACCCACGATTATGAGTACGCCTGTGCAAAATTTATTCTTTTAAAAAATATTTTGTCTTTGGGTCTTTTTATAGTCCTCATAGGGCGTGGTTTGATGATGGTGGTTCAAGATTTGACCTTCAGGTCATGAATTCGAATCAAGAGAATGTGTTTATTGTAAGAGTCTTGAACAACCAGTGATTTTACCTGCTCCGCTTAAACCCGTAAGGGATGGTTTGGCGGTGGGTTTTTCAACAATTTTAAAAAAAAAATGTGCAAAATTTATAAGCTAGTGTCCTAAACAGCAATATTCAACTCGGAAAGGGCCTATGATAATAATTAGCAACACTTTAGGGCTCGCAGGGAAAATTTTCATTCATACGATATCCCTAAATCTGAATCAAGACCAGTCATAGCGCTGTGTGTAAACAAAATCATGAATGAAATGATTAGTTAAAGCTTAAGAACCCTTGAAAGGTAACGAATCTTGAACAGTCAAGTTTATCAAATAATAATAATTATTATTTGTGTTATGCGGAAATTGAGCGAAATTATGAGATTGTTTCTGTTTTTGAAAACAGATTGGTGAAGTTTGTGGTGAGAGCATTTTACGATAATATAACTAGTAAAAGAAGATAATCAAACGAAACAGGGGACATGTGACAACGGAGGAATTGCCGTGGTGGTGCTTGATTTGCTCAATAGGTATTTTGGAATTAATTAAAATACTTTTTTGTTTCTAGAAGTTGGAAACATAATCAGATTGAAGTTGTGTTTGATTTGGTCAGTTTTGAAGAAGAGGTTGAAATAGAAACGCCTTTATTTACAATTATTTTGGTATAATGAAAGAGTCAGTGATAATTTTTGGTGGGTTAGTTATCTTATTGAGTAATCAAGACCTGAATTTTTCTTTTGGGTCACTCTTTATTTGAATTTAGCATTGAAATGGTGTAATACTCTTTAACTCAACTCATTTTCTGGAAAAAAACGATGCTGGTAGACTGTTGGTGCGTATCTTGGTAGCCATTGGAATGGATGCATCATTTACTTTTGCTTAACAGAACTGGTTTCCAAAGAAACCTTCAATGTTAATTACCAGCAAACCTTTCAAAGAAAGTCAATGTGGGTGCTTATGATGACGGTCTTGATCAGTTAGATCAAATTCTCTCTCTGCTTGGTCCTAACACTTGTTCTCGACTAGATGCATTGTAAATAGTCCAAATGTTTGTCTGTTTAGTCTTCTCTCATATAATCAGGTGGCTTTCTCTTGCATAATTTTCACCTTTGAGTTGTTTCTTAAAATATATTCTGATTCGATGACCATTGGTTGCCTTAGCCTATTGACCTGTCTCGTGAAGATGGCTAGTTTGCATACTATACTGTGCCTTGAATTGTTGTGTTAGGACCTCCACTTGAATGGACTCTTAATTCTAATTTTCTCCTGTAGTTGGGTATGTCTGTGGCTAAGCAATGAAAGAAGAGATGTTTCTAGATTATTTACAGTATTATGTTGGGTTGTAAGAGTTTAAACATGTTACCAACCTGCTGAACACAAGTAGTTCTCTCATTGTCCATTACAACTGCCATGCATTTCTATTGTTCAGGTTTGCTACCCGGTATATTATACCATTGACCAATCAATTCTGACTTATTTGGTATGAGTGAAGTGCTTCTACCGGTTGAATACACAAATTAATTAAGACTTTTATTATGACGTTTTGTGTTGGAATTTTGTATCTTGGTTACTTAAGGATGTAGTCTTGCTGAATATTCAACTTATGAATAATAATGTGATTATTTCCACTGTTTTTTATGCTACCTTTAATTTTGGTGCAGGCCTTTAATGATCTATTACTGGATAATGTTTTGGTTTCTTTTAGACGACAATGAGTTAGAGAAGAAGATTTAGCAAAGGATTTGCAACTGCACTCAAAATAACTATGTCAGACTGTTGATTTTTAGAAGAAAAACTAGTCGCTCGGGATCACAGGAAAGAGGGCAGTTTATTGAGGTGCTTGTTGCCAATTTTTTATATTGGTGAGGCTCATAAAATTATGGAAAAAATGACCCAAGCATAATTATGACAAACAACATTGCATATTCATATATTGTTATTGTGTATTTATCTTTTGCACTGCTTGACCTAGTATCTAAATATTATTGTGGAAAGAAATTTGATCTGAAGTTCCTTGAATGATTGGTGCTCATCAGAACAAAATATCGGTGCATCATTTATATATATATTTTTTGTCTCCTTACTGACTGTCTACAATGAATCAACTTTCATTTGATTTCTTTCCTCAAAGCTTTGGTGGAGGCCTTTGTGAATACTGAATACAATATGCTAAGTGTCACAAAGAGTACTTATTTGCTTTTCAAAGCAATGAAGTACGGAAGTTTTATGTGTATAAACTAACAAAAAACAATTTTAAGACATCAAAGCATCATAAAAAAACCAACGAAGGAATATACGTGATTTCAAGCAATGGAAAATTTATTGCTCCAACATTTTTATGCACTTTCAACTTTCAAGACATTAGTAACCCCTTCTCAGTGTTGTTAAAGGCACAGAGGGTCTTAGGACCCAGGCTCGGCCTCAAGGCGTAAAGCGCACTTAATTAAAGTGAGGCGCAAATTACAAAAAATATATATACAAGTATCCGGTTAACTAAAACAAAGAGAAATTATTGAAAATATATCAAAAACAAATATAATAATAGAAATACCGATAATACAAATTAATATGCCTATCAAAATTTAAAACCTACCCCAAAATCTTAATATATTAATGAAATGTTATACAACTTGATTTCAAGATAGGTTGGTCAATTCGGGTAGGGTTTTCTCACCAATTTTTGTGAGGCGCACCTAGGCACATCTCAGAGGCACGCGCCTCCCACAAAGGGCATGCGCTTGATGAAGGTTGCCTGACCTGACCTGACCTTTAATGAGGCGCAATAGTCTAAGCCTGAGCTTGAGGCATGCCTTTGACAACTATGCCCCTTTTAGTTATAATTCATGTCATTATGTGACTAGTTTTCTAGATATAATCCTTTAATCAATAATTAAGACAACATTTGCCTTATCATTTTAACATGGTGTGCCATTTATGTTTTCCACTTATTTGGCACATAAGTGGCACACCATGTTAAAATGATAAGACAAGTGTTGTATTAATTTTTGAACAATAATTTCATTCTTTGAAGTAAGAAGCCGCCTCTCAAGTTCTTCATTTTTCTCTCAAGTGTTGAAAGAAAGAAAAGAAAAATAGTGCGACATCATTTTTCTCTAAAGAGTTTAGAGATTAAAAATTGTGAGTAAAGCCTACACTTCGATTTGTTGGTGACGAGACATAGATGGAAGAGCGAGTGGTTGACTTGTTCCTTCTCATCATCTCACAGCAACAAAGGGAAATTGTTCATCATCAAATATGCACTGAATCTCAAAATCAAATTCAAAGGAGTTGCAAAGGGGTTGTTGATACATGGCGTTAAACATAAACTAGTTGCACATGAAGTGGCGCAAGTTTTATTTTGAAAATTGAATCAGCAACATGCAATTGTTGTGAATGTGGTGCGAAGATGCACATGGCAGATGCATCAACTGACTTCTCAAAATCATGAAAGAAGAACGTGTGTGCATGTGTAACAATTATCATGCATCAAAGTGACCAAATTGGATGCAATAATAATCAAACAAAAGAGCAACAACCAAAACGTGCATGGTTGATTATTATGGAAGCCGAAAGGTCACAGTGAACCTTCTCATGATCACACGCTAAGTTGAGTTATGATTCGGGGTTATTGAAGGTCTGAAAGAAAAAAATTCAAGGTCGATCCCGGGGCCTAAGTGCAAATTCCGCTGCGCGAGGAGTCTTTCCGCGGAAAGTTCTATTTAATAAGCCAAAAATTAATTAGTTGTTTCTCCAAAAATAAAAGAAGAAAGCAACAAAGCCTTAGGAAGCTTTGGGTAGAAATATAACTCTTTGCTTGTGTTAGAATTCCTAAGATATTATTAGAATCATAATCATAATCATTCAAAAAATATGATTATGATTCTACATATCTTTAAGATATTGTTACATAATCATCTCAATGATTATGTAATCCTGATATTTTTAGTATATTTAGTTTATATATTTAACTTGATGTAGTGTTTATATAAAATCATATCTCTTGTAATTCTAAATATCCAGAAATATAAAATCGTCTTATTTCTTTACATGGTACTAACGCCAATTTTTCTCTGGGTTTTGATTTCTCTATTTAGAGTCATTATTCAAGCCAACGCGTGGGGAACATGCGCCACTATATGCGTGTGAGTCTCTTGCGCCGCATCTTCTTCGACGGTCTTGACAAAACCAATGACGACGAAATGCTCAGATTTTATCTGTTATTTGTCCCTTGTTCGCATCAAGTTCCACATCCGACCTTTTTTTGGGTTTTGTCATGAGGTGATTTGGCAAATTTTCTTTAGATGTTTTGAGTTGTTTTGAAATAGTTTAAACTTTTCCCGCTGTGCATTTTCCAGCAATGTTAAACCATTCAAACCCCCGCATATGTTCCCGATGTGCATTCTCCAATGGCGTTAAAACATCCAAGTCACCATATATATTCCTGTTGTGCATTCTCCAGCAGTGTTAAAACACTCTAATCTCTCTGTGGTTCTTGTACTGGTTTCATTTGTTACAAGGTTGGTGCATATGATACGTATGCCCCAGCTTGAGGGGGAGTGTTAGAATCCCTAAGATATTATTAGAATCCTAATCATTCAAAAGATATGATTATGATTTTACATATCTCTAAGAAATTGTTACATAATCATTGAGAAATGAATATGATAATGTAATCCTAATGATTATTAGAATATTTAGTTTTTATATTTAACTTGATGTAATGTTTATATAAAGTCATATATCTTGTAATTCTAAGTATCCTAAAATATAAAATCGTCTTATTTTTTTACAGTGTGTGCATGTGTGACTTGAAAGAAATAAAAGCTAATTATCATGTTTGAGTTCGTCTCATTTAATGTATCAGTGTGCTCAAGGCCTCAAGCTCCCTTTTAGATGAGCTGATCACTGGTTGGAAGTGGCTTGGATAATTTTACAGCCCTACTTATAAGATGCTTGCTTCAGCTAGCATTTCCGTTTTTGTGCTGCTTCATTTGCTCATAAATGTACATAGACGATTCTAACAGGTAACAGAGTTCTCTAGATTGGCTTGTAAAACTTATAAGCTTAATATTATGTTTTGAGTTTGGTTCATGTAAATTACGAGCTAGCTTGAGCAAGTGTTTAGATGAGCCGAAAATTAGCAGCTTGGATCACTTTAAACAAGGTTTCTGTTCTTCTTGTTGTCTGTTCATTTTCTTATACTCTTCATGAATATTGGCAATCACAAAATTCCAGAAATTTGACCTCCAATTAACGTGTGGAAAATTGCATGGTATAACTGTCAGCTTTAGGCAAGGTAACAAGCTCCCTAATTAGATAAGATCCTTACTTTGTTCATATATTTATATTTTGTTTTGTTTTAGACTGTCAAGGGTGCAGAGATTATGTGTGTGGTAATGTAGATCCTTGTTCTCTTCAGGACTTTAATCATCCTATTCAATACCAGAAACATTGAGCCTCTTGTGAGTTGGGATCATGGTTTCTGCTATGTGTGGGCGCTTTTATATGTAAGTGTGCAAGTTTATATGCAAATATGATGGGCTCGACTGCCAGTTTGGATTGCGCCGAGATACACTCTGGTGTCTCTTATTGGAATATCGATGAGGTCAGTGATAAAACTGGGCCATAGAAATAGATTTGGGAGAGGACCTAATATATAGATGCTGACTAAATGGAAGGAGTTTCAGCGCTCATTCTCAATGATATACTCTGCAGCTTACAAGCTTAGTACTGTATCTCACATTTGGTAAGTTTAATATGTGGCATTGGTACTGGCATAATGGTTGGATCCTCTACTTGATAGCTTAAGCTTTTGCATCGTATATGACTGATACATTCAGGTTTGATTTTTGTTCTGTGTTTGGTCAGCCATGTTTTGCTTATTTTCTGTTCAATCTGCAATGGTACAACCGTACAAGCCAATTAGGGAAAGAGTGTGTTGTGGGTGTCAGAGAGTGTGTATCAGTGTATCCTACACCGATCAAATCTAATATCAAGTATGGTTACTCGTACTTTGAATGAACCCTTCACCAAATAATTTGAAGCTTTTGGGTAGGATTTGTCTAATAATGCTGGTTGGTTGGAATGCTACCTCTATAGTTGATTCTTGCCAAATCTATTAAGTGCCTGTGATAATTTGCAAACCTTCTTATCATCCTCGCAATAATTCATCATGTAATATCTTGCTCTCTAAATTGTAGAGTGAATTGAATCAGAAGAATATGTTTGATGTTCTTTAAGCCTTGCTGCACTTTGAACCAATCTTTTATACACTAACTGGTTATCTGTTGGACCATCAAAGATTTTGAAATTTAATAGGCTAGTATGCTGACTGACATTTATTTCTGATATGACAGTCCTCTTCTAATTTACCCACTCAAATGCAAGATATCTGAAAAATATAGTTCTCTTGCAGTGATCAAGCATTTTAGAGATACTAGTGGTGATGGTTTACGAGATAATCAGATAGGTTTTAAAATTTACAGTTGGTTTTGTTTGAAGTTTTAGCAAATAAATATGACTTAGGCTTGTTGTTTGGTTTGCTCTCATCTGATGTTTCTATTAAATTATATTCTGTAAATTTAGAGAAAGAAAAAAATATGTGATGAATTAAGAGATGGTCCTGCGCACGAGGCTTCCCTCACTGTGGGCTTGGGGGAGGATTCCATATTATGCAGCCTTATCTTTGCTTTTTTGCAAAGAGGTTGTTTCCACAACTCGAACCTGTGACCTCCATATATCACAATGGTGTAACCTTTCCGTTACCCCAAGATGTTGACAGATTCTAGATTCTTGGTTTTCTACTCTAATGTAAGATGTTGGACACATTTCAGTTAAATTTTATTGGATTGTTTGGGAGCTAATACGTGGCTAGGTTTTTTGCAGGTTGAAGTTACATTTTCTGGTGCTGAAGGCAAGCAAGTGGATGTCGAATCAGAAACTGACAGTACAGCTCTGAATGCCTTCAAGCAAGGAATGAACCTTACAAAGGAACAACGTGGAGATGCCAAGCAGGAGTCAAAGATGGATGGAAGTTCAGGAACAGGAGGATCATGGGATGACAAAATGTCAACTTTTAAAAGATGATAAACAGGCTTGTGCTATGAGATGAGCCATTCAATTTCTTGTTTTGATCTTTATGTCACATACACATAGTGTTCCCTTTTATGTTTGCTTAAATTTTGGAGTTTCTGCTGTTTTTATTATATTGCAGGATGAGTATATTTAAGCGTATTTTGCTGCTCCACTGAAGAACAACAGGAGATATGGACTAAGCTGCTAAGAATCTACAGGAGTCTTCAAATACACCTGTCTCTGTCTCTGATGGTCTATCTGGGTTATCTTCTAATCATCAAGTGGGCATGAAGTCGAAACGTGAAGATGATGAGGGCGACCGGCAACGATGATGTTGATTGGGAAGAGGCTCCAGTTGCAGGTAACTGTATTGAATATCATTTAAAATCTACAATGACAGTGTCAATACAAGCGTTGAGTGTGCTTATTTCATTTGCTAGTTTTTTAGGTTTTGAGATCAGTGAGAGACTAAGTGAATTTTCAGTAGCATTTTTGGCTGACACATTTGAGAGTATAAATTGGTGTGAATTTCAGATTTCCTTCTAATTTTAAATGAGAGTACTGATTGCGGGCGCCAATTTATTTAGTTGGTAAAATCTTTTGAGCGAAAATAAGAGATATGTTGTTCAAATCGGCTCAAATGAGTGGGGAAAACAAATATAAATCAGTTACGACTAGTTAGAAAACCCTTAATCAATTACATCATTCATTCGTATGCATATCGAAAAAAAAATTGTCGTGTGTAAAAATATGAATTTCAAGAACTATCAACAATAAAATCTTTTTCGTGAATAAGCAATGTATCATCATATCTTTCATAATTGCAAACATAATGGATTAACAAACTCAAAAACTATTAAGAAAGTAAATCATTTACCGATACGATTTAACTAGCGTTTTTAAATTTATTATCAAGAAATTTTAAAGAATTTTATAACTATAGAGCCTGAATAAGTGCTTTGTACGCTCATTCCATAATCCACTCAGAATGTATTGTGGGTTTGAACTTGAGTGCAAGAGGAGCTGGGTGGGTTGGGCAGTTGACTTCCCTTCTCAATTTTTTCTCCTAATTCGGTAATTCCCACCGACTCTTTTGACTTATTTTTTTTTTTAAGCCATACAAAATATTTATTGTAATCAGCCATCCACGTGTGGGAACCATCCAATTGGACATGAAAATGAGGAAATAAATGTTGAGGGCAATTTCATGGTCTTTCCACAAGAGCCTCTCATTTTGTAAAAGCCAACTAAAATTAAAGGCCAATGATTTTAACCAAAAAAAAAAAAAAATTATTTTATATTATTATGATATTATTAAGAGTTCCAAAATATAAGAGTCCCGAAAATATCAAGACCACTCCTATTTTTATAGCTTGTGTAAGCACATACCGCCTTGATGGATCTTTGTCCGAGGCTCATTATCTTCGTTTGTATTTAGACACCTGAGTAACTAGAAGTTATTTATTTATTTATTTTCTTTCGAATAGGAGTAATTAGAAGTTAGAAGCTCAATTTTGCTCTTTTTTTCTTCTTAATATTAAATTTCAAATCTACTCCATAATCGACCCATTACTTAGATTGGACATATGATATTATGATTCTAGATTATATTAGATTGTGCTATTTCAGCAGCAAATAATTATGGCTAAATCGTAAATTGATGTTTGAATGATTTAAGTTGGTCGATCTTGATCATTTTGAACATCTTAATCGATTAATAGGTTGATTTTCAATTTTCCAAAAATTGTTTGATTTTTATTTTGTAATCTATTTTTAGTTTTTTAATATTTTTAGAGTTTTCATTTATGATTTTGTATGAATAATATAATGATTCTGTTATAAATGATTAAAAAGAGTGAGAATATATTTCAATTTAAAAAAAAAATGCCACTGGAATGATAATATCAGTTGTCTTAATTCATTATATTTTTCTTCAATAATAATTTTTTTTTAATTATATCAAAATGATCTTATTCATATTGATTTACTAAATACACTTAAATTGTTTAATATTTTCTTAATCATAAATGAATGATTTTGGGAGGATCTCAATTGGTGAATTTTTTATTTTTTATTCTCAACCATATGAAATGATAATTTTACCATTCCCCGTTAATTTTCGATTAATCTCTAACTATTTCTGATTAATCACAAATCGCTCATGAACCGATTTACCACTGACTTCCTATTAAACTATCCATATTAAATCTATCTATTTTCACATATTTAAAATAAAATCAACTTTTGCTAATGCACACAAGGGAGAATAGAAGTGGTTTACTATCGGACTATTAAATTGATCTTATAGACAGAAATCATACTAATATTTGGAGTAATTTGAGGAAATGAATACCTATAAGCGGAAAAGCTATTTAGTGCCTAATGAACGGCGGTCATGAATTATCTTAAATTTTATGAGGATTTTGGTGAATTCTTAAAATGATATCATGATCGATAAATGTTAAAAATATAAAAATCATACTACATAATTAAAAATTAAAATACTTTAAAATTGATGATTTAATTTTGCGTTAAATTTTAAAACCTAACCAATTACATATATCGACGGTCTCTAAAACTAGCTATACCCCAATATTACTTAATCTTCTTGGTGTTGGAATTAATCATACACACTCATTTTTAGGCTACACAAACTCGTTTTTGGACAAACCAATAATTTGTGTGATCATTTCTAAAATCAAAAGGATATATCTGTGCAGTTGAGTAAATTTTAGGGTTCTTGATAATATTTCCACATCTATAATGAAAAATGTCAATACCTTAGATATTCCAAATTTCAAACACCATAGATTTAATTTTGCATTGTTTAATTGAACAAACTTATTTGTACTAATTTCGTTTTTTTTTTTCTATTTTATTATTATTATTATTTTGTAAAAAAGGAAGAGTATAAGTGAAGGAATTGTTTCCTCACATGCAACTTAACGTATTCCAACACAATATTAAGCGTGTGAAAAAACACTATATCTTTGTAATTCCAACTGGCCATTCATTTAATGTGGAACCCATTAATTCTTTCATACATTAATTTACAAAATGCTATTATTGATTACACATAACAGATTAATTACAAAAATGCAATTAAATTATTTTATTTACTTAGGCCAATAATCACAGATTGTTGATCTTAGAATTTCTAATTCTATCTCTTAAACCTACATCATGTACAACAATTAGACTTTATTGCCAATCTTATTAATATATGCCATATTTATGTCCATGTAAAGAAAGATTATTGATTCGAATCCAACCAGCGCGTAGATGATCGACTGGTGGGGTTTGTTCTAGCTTAATTAACATAGGTTCATGTAAATAGGGAAAAAGCACATCCAAGATTTGCTCTAATGAACAACTAATATATTTGGATGAAGACGAGTATCATGATTTTGGTGGAAATTATATATATAGTAAGTTAATTTTGATGGTTGACGGCCATTACACGAGGGACCTAGATGTCCATTTTAAAAATAAGGTGGATCTAATTGTCCATTGAGACAAATCAATATATAAGAAATTCAATCAACAAGCGCGTAGATGATCAACTGTTGGGGTTTGTTCTAGCTTAACCAATATCCTCTATTCAAGATTCAGATTTAAAGCAACTGGTTAAATATTTATTAAAAGAGATTTACCGCCCAAAATAGTCAGGGCCCAATGTGATCACGTGATATTGGATGGTTTCGATTTAAAAAATATATATATAAGAAATCAAATATTTAAAATTTTAAAAAATAAAATAAAATCAAACTAAAGCAAATTAATGGAAGAAGTGGAGTAACAGTAGAGTCAAGAAATCACTGGTCATCCAAAATTTCAACCCTCGATGTTGATGCAAGCCAAATATAAAATGAAAGGTTATATGACAAAATTGCTCTTAATTAATGAAGCCACTTTGTTCCTTGAACGTAAAGGAAGCTTCATTATTATTGAAATAATTACAAGATTATGAAGGCCACCCCAAGCTAGCTCATCAATTCTTGAATCTCATTGAAGCATATATATAAATTATACACAAACTCTCCATTCTCAAGTTTCTGTTATTTCTTCTTCATCTTCATAATTTTACCATTTCATTTAATTTAAGCTCTCAATCAATTTCATCATCCATGCACTCTATTCTTCTTATTCCATTATGAAAACCCCACAAAATTCTACTACAATTTTTCTTCGCCTCTCCACACTTTCTCTTGTATTATTATTATTATTATTATTTTTTCATGCATTTTATTGCTTCAGTAATTTTTCCAGTTACACTACTGCTAGTAATAACAACAGGAAAGTGTTACTGATGGCTACCAAGTTTGATTTCTCCCCGTTTCTCCGGCACCGGAAACACCTCCACCGTCATCAACCGGCTGCCGGAATATCAACTGAGGTCGACCCCCGTTACGGCGTCGAAAACCGGCTTGTTCCAACTGGTCCAAACCCTTTGCACCATTGAGGATTTCAGGTTTCTCTCTCAAAATACTTATATATATATAAATTGTTTGTAATTTTGTTATTTAATTAAATGTTCTTTTTGCAATCATCAATAAATTATTTGTATAATTTTGTACTTGTCTAGAAAATTCAAATTTAGATAGATTCATAATCCTCATTAGAATCAAATTTTTATTCGTGTTTATAAATTCTAATATTATTTATTAAATAAGAAATTTAAATATATATATATATATATATCCGAAGCAAGAGTGCGTTGCTGTGACGGCACGGCACGTCACATGAAGAAGACTTATAATGAATATCAATCTTGCTTATATAATAGGAATAGGAAATTATAAACTAAAAATATTTTAACTTTTGAAGCAAATGCCATATAATAGGGGAAAAAAATATGAGTGAAACACACATTTCTCAGAAGTCAATTCATTTTAGTACGTTTAGTTACAGAATACTATTGGGACTTGATGAGTGTTCATGGATTTGGTCGAATCGGGTTTTTTAAAAAATTTTGTGAAATCCGATCAGGTTTTTGTTTAAAAAATTAATTAATTATTTTGAAATATAAATATTAATTATTTGATGTCCCTAAAATTATCATATATAATTCAAGACAATAAAAATAATAAATAAATGAAATAATATTAAAAATTTTAAAAAAATAATAATTTTTTTAGAAAAATAATAAAAATATTATACGATCGGGTCAAGTTTTAAGATCAAACGTGACAATGAGAGAGAGATTGAGTGATTGTAGATATTACAAGCATTGACAAATGGACATAGGACACATAACCAACTTTGGATCCTCAATTAATTGTGCTATGTTTTGACCTAAAATTGGATCAATTTCCCATCATGATATTAGACCTAGTCCATCAATTGGCGAATTTGGTGACCCTTTGTATTTTTTTTCCCTTGAAAAGGCAAGATTTTTCAAATTTCAACGTGGGGTTGGTATTAGTTCAAAAAAAAAAAGGTTACTATATCAACTACCTTCTAATTATGTTTAATCCACTTCAAAATAATTTTTACATGTTATGTCTTGTTCGACTCAATGACATCAAATAATGCAACATAAATTTCAGCAACTTTTATATTGACATATTTGAAAAGTATGTAGGATGCACTTTCATTTTTATTTCGGAAAATCTGCATCTTACGAATTATGTAATGGAATTAAAAAAATATACCTTTTTTTTAAAAAATTATTGAAAATCCCGTCGTAAATTATTTTTTTCGGGCTTAAGCGGACTAGGTAAAATCTTCAGTCATCTCAGACTCTTATAAGAAACGGATTATCTGGATTCGAATTCAGGACCTCAGGATCATATCATTAACCTTATATCATCAAATCACGTCGTTTAGGGACCAAAAAAATCACCATTCTATAGCTTTCTTGTTAAGCTTTTCCAATCTTGATAGATATTTTTAATCAAATTGTTAATATATTTAAAAAAAAAAAAAAAAAGCAAAATAGATGAGGGTGAAAAACCTATCCACTAAACACTAACACAAACACTCGTCCTTTAAGATTTACTCGAATTTATGTGTCCGCCGGCGCAAAATATTTTCACGGCCAGTTGAGTCACTTCTGAAGGTTTAATCAAGTGGTAATTGTGATTAATATATAACATCTGATCAAAGATTGCTTATGTATTATTATTTACAGCAGTGATATTCTTACTTAAACTTTTCCCGAAAATTTTCCCGAATGTCTCACTATAGCTACAGTGATCTACAGTAATTTATTGTAGCTACAGTGAGACGTTCGGGAAAATTTTCGGGAAAAATTTAAATAAGAATATCATTTCTGTATTATTTAAATTAAAAATCAAATCAAGGAGGATCTAATTTGGAACTGAATGAGAGGGCTTAAAATGTATATTTTCAATCATTTTCTTGAAATTGTAACCAATCTTATTGGCTTAACTTGCACCCCAAAAAAAAAATCTATTATGTAACAATGATATCACGTTATACATAAAATAATATAATAATAATTGTCACTTATGTTAAACTAGTTTTTGCCCGTGCCTACGACACGGTGTTATAGTATTTGGTCCGTGCCTACGGCACGGTGTTACAGTATTAAATGATTTTATTTTTTAATTAAATGATGCCCATGCCTACTGCACGGTGTTACAGAATTAAATGATTTTATTTTTTAATTAAATGATGCCGTGCCTACGGCACGGTGTTACAGAATTAAATGATTTTATTTTAACTTTCTATTTTTTAATTTGAAATTTTTGATCATTTCCATCAATCAATTCACTTTCTTTCCTCCAATTACCAATGAAATGATCTGAGCCGTTAATTAAGCCACATAAAGAGAGCCGTTGGATGCACTCTCTTTCCTCCAACACCATTCTCCTTTATTATATAGATATTAAAAAAATAATTAAAAAATGGTAATTTTATATAAAACAATTCATATATGTTATATGATTATTGTTAATTGTACCACATCACACATACGTGAACAATAGGGATGTCAATAATATTAGTATCTATTACTGATTTGGATTTAAGTTTTAAAGATTTGTACGGATCTGGATTCAGATGAATCCGGATATCAGGATATCCAGATATAATATAACAAAATAAATAAAACAAATTTTTTTATGATTTTATGTTCTTTTTATATTTATAATTATACTATTTTGGATTGATTTTAAATTGTATATTTTATTTTGGATGTTAAATTGATATTATCTAATTATGAATGTTATTTTATTTTAATATGGATGTATAAAATTAAATAATTAAAAAAAAAAATTCTATATCTTTTTGCCTATCAAAAAATCTGCACGGATAATATCCACATCTGAATCCGTAAAATTTAATGTGAGTCCGGATTTATATTTTGCCATCTTATAAAGTGGAAAATTACAAATGGTAACCCCAAGGGGTTGCCTCAGTGGTAAAAGCTTTGAACTTGAGTGGTTTGCTTCATCTCAGGTTCAAAGTTCAAATCCCACCACTGCATTTCCTTGGGGCCATGCCCCATGGTGTGAAAAGCCAGCGACTTATCCTGATATGTGTTGGGAAACTTCTGAGGGCACGGGGCACAGGTCCCGGGGAATAGTCGAGGTGCACGTAAGCTGGTCCGGACACCTCTGTTATCCCAAAAAAAAAAAAATACAAATGGTATAAATTTGTTAATAGCAATGTGACAACTCATTCTCGTGTTTGTCAGTGTCAGACTCTCTAGGTAGAATTTAGGGGTGGCAATAAAAACCTAAATTAAAAAACTGAACCGAGCCCATAATTTTTTTTAATTTTAAAAATAACTATTCGATTTTTTAATTAATAATCCGAACCAAATTAGATCAATTTTTTTAATTAGAAAAGAAACTAACTGAATCAAATTAACATAATAAATTAATTTTTTGATTTTTTTGGGCTAATAAGTAATAATGTTATGTGTTTTTTATATTTTATATTCTTATATTATTAATTTATTTTATGTTTAGTGATGATTAATTTCATAAAATATTTTTATTTGTTATGATTATTTTTATTTTATTATATTTTTAAATTATCTAAATAATGTTACATCTCATAAGAAACTTATATTAGTGTAGTTGTGATGATTAGAAGAGTTATATATATATATATCTATATATATATATAATATATATATATATATATATATATATATATATATATAATATATATATATAATATTTGCAATGTATTATATTATTATATAAATGCAACATTTATTACCAAATTATTGCTGAAATATGAAAACTGATATAATATCATCTTTAGTAGAATTTCATTGGTGTGATATGATACAAAATTGTATGGTATAAGTAATTAAAATAAATTGAAATTATGTGTTTTTGATGACTTTCTTATTACAATTAATAATAACTTTTCTTAAATATTGAGCTCATAATTTTAATTTTAATTCATGAGACCCAAACAATCATTTATGTGGGATATCTTAAGCCATATCTAATTGTAACAATTATGCATGGCAATGGGCCGGACCGGACTCGGGTTTTGAAAAGCCCGGCGAAACAAAAAAAATGAGCCTTGGAAAAGCCCGGCCCGATATTTTTTCGGGCCTGACCCGACCCGACCCGGCCCGGGCACGTGCTTTTTTTGGCACATTTTTTTAATATAATTTTTACAAAATTATTAATAATCAAAAGCTTATAATAAAATATATCAACAAAAATCTAGTAGTAAATTCCTAAAAAATATATGCATCAACTTAAGAATAAAAAAATAGGCACAGGGGGCAGGGGCTTGTAGCCTTGTGGTGGACTTATGTCTCCAAAGTTGGAGAGTATGAGTTCGAGTCCCTACAGGCGCGATGACTCAATTCCCCTATTTGGGAGTAGATTTCTCCTCATATTTGAGTCGGAGTAGATATCTCTTCTTTAAGTAGACCTAGGATTATAGTTGTACTATAAATGGTATGAATTCACTATTTCATTAGATTTCAGATTGTATATCTGTACACTTATATTGTAGTAAAAAAAAGAAATAAAATTCTATTAATTAATTATTATTTTTTATTTTTATTTTTATTTTTGATCGGACCAGGTCGGATTTTTTAAAAATCGGGCCGAACTAAAGTCCGATTTGGCCGGACCGGGCGATGGGCTAATTTGCCAAATAACAATAAACAATATAAATGTTGCCAATTTTGAATAATGGAACTGCCCAATTGGATTTCTCATTAACCATATGTTGTTATGATTTCATTGGGCCACCAAAAGCTTAGCCCAATTTACTTATAGATGATTGGTTTATTTATATAGAGATGAGTATTTCAATCCGATCTTAGATATGAGTAATTCTTTGGTGTAACGGAGTTATGGGTGACGTGGCACCATTAACGAATTAGAAAATGACATGTATAATTTAATACTTATTTTTTTAGTTATTTTTTAATTTTGTAGCACTTGTGGCAATGGATGATTGACTTGTTACATGAATGACGTGATACCTCTGTTGTACTAAAGATTTTCTCCTCCGATAGTTGATTAACATTTCTTTTATTAAAAAAATCTTAAATTACAAACTAATTTACTTTAAAGAATTTGAAAACAATCTCAAAAGGGTTTTTTTTACCTTTAAATTAAAAGTAAAATTATATTTGTCACAATAGATTATAATAAAAGAGCTCAAGCGCACAAACAATAATAGACCAAGAAAAATAGAAAAAAAGTCTTATATGCTTTAAATTTGGTAAAACAAAATATTGTAAACTCAACAATGGAATGAATGGGGTTATACATATGGATGGCAGAAATACCTAAATAGACTGAGGCCCTTGGGAATTCTCTTCAATTGCGGAGATGATCGGGGATGAAAAATAAAAAAAATAATTTGTCGGAAATGAAGATGATAAAATTTAATACTCATTTATCATTCGGGGAGGGAACGAGGATTGGGTACAATTCTCATCATCTTCCTATTACCCACTCAAGTTTTAATTTTTTTAATTTTTTTTTTATAAATATGTTCACATTTCTATTTACAGCTTCATATAGATGGAAATAAAAAATATATTGATATTTATAAAAATATAGATATTATAAATAGTAAAATGGTTTAAATGATATATATATACACACACTGACACACACATACATATTATTTTTTTATAAAAATAATTACGAAAAGAAAAATCTTCTTGAGTCTCGTAACAAATAGTACAAGATCCCGAATCCTGATAGAAATTTGAGATTTTCTGTCATATTTATCTCAAATATATTTAATATAATTTTTTAGGTGTCAAAACGAATTGACAAACCGAATTTGTGTTAAATCCTAAATGAACCAAATCAAAATATGATGAATTCATATTTGATTCGTTTACTAAGAGAATGATAATATCATGATTCGTATTCGATTTATTTAATAAAAGAATCCTAAATGAATATTCATTTAGTAGTAACATGATCTAACAACTTAATTTATCATAACTTAATTACATTAATTCATCGTAAATGTATAGATATAAAATACATAAATAATGGATTATTAAAAAAAAATCCACCGGAACTAATAAATATTATTTAACATGTGGTAATATTCAAAAATTTATCTAATTTAATTAAAAATAATAATAAATCTAATAAAAAAGTAGTATATAAATCAGTGAGCTTAAATTCGTTTAATAAACGGATCTAATAGAATTGATCAACTGACTAAACAACTCAATTTTCAAACCCATATCATTTTCAATGCGAATCAAATCGAACGAATAAGTAAATCTTGACCTATATTGTTACCCTTAGAAAGTGGCAACCTCCTTTACAAAATTTCTAAACTTACACAGCTGTATTTTACGAGAAAGAAAAATTCAAATCAATAGTGATACTAACTGAATATATAACGAATATAAAATTACAGTTTCATTCCAATAGCATCAGTAGTTGATGAACACAAAAAATTATGTATTTATTAAAAGAAAAATAAATTATTTTACACTTGTAATCTCATTAATCCTCTTAATTTAGCATATCTATAAATAGATGAGCTCAGCACCTCATTCAATAGTTTCCTTCATAGAATTCTCTCTGAGGTTTTCTGAAGGGATCCAGCTTGTAACACCCTGGTCAGACCGATTATACCTGATAAAATAAATCATCATGCATAACATCTTATAACTCATAAAATAAATTTAAATAGGTTTCATACTTTAGAAATCTCGTACGGAGGTCCCGGATAAATTTCTAGATGCACCTTTACCATTCATCTAAGTCAACACATAATTCTTCCATATTTTAGTCCTAATTTTTTCATACGATCTCCGATTTTTTTTCAAATTTTATATCTTTGGAAAGGTAAGACCAAAACCTATAACATTCATGTTGAACGTTTTCTAGAATTTAGAACATAAACTAGTTGAACATACTGTTTAATACTCGGATGAATAGTAACTATGATTTTTTAAACAAGTTTGGTTATGAGGCAAAATGTGAGCCATTTCTTTGAATACTAAAAATCAGATATTTTTATTTTTGCATATAAAAAAGGGAACTATTCCAATATCTCATTCATCTTCAAAAAAACGAAGGAAAAAAATATTCAAGAGTTCTCTAGAATTCCCTCAAAACTTCATCTTCTCACTCACGTTCTTTCTAAGAGAAAGTTGCTAAATCCAAGCTAAAAAAACGAATTGGGGACTCCCTCCTTCACACCATTTCACTTACTTTTTGCTTCCAAATTTTTCATGCCAAAGTGATGCTTCTTCAAGCTCCAATCCAATCCTAGTAAGTTTCTAACACTTCTTCCTTCTAATTTCGAATTTAAAATATGATTTCTCATCCATCATGTAACGGTTCAAAATCTTGTAACTAGATCCGGCCATGGTTCCGATTCCGGAACCGGGATGGTGAATGAGCGGTTCGGAACCGGTTGGAACCGCTGGAATCTTACGATTCCAGTGTTTCCAACCGGAACCGTAGGGTTCCAACAGGAACCCTACCTTTCCCAATGGTTAGTAGCCGTTGGGGAAGGGTAGGGAGCCAACTGCCCTAAAAAAATCGGCCTTAACGGCCTTAAAAAAATTGAAATGGTAAATTACTAATATATCCATAATAACGGTAATAAAACGGTTATGTTTATGGGCATTTTTTGTATCAAATTTTTTTCTAAAACTCTATAAATATGATTCATTTTCCATTATATCAACACACCAATTTCTCAACTCTCTCAATTCCTACAATTCTCTTATTCTCAATCTCAAATCTTAATTAATTATTATCATTCTCAATTTTCTTATTCTTCTTACTTATTTCTTTAAAAAAAATGGCAAGCTCATCTGAGAACATAATGTCAAATATGACAACCCAAGAGAGCGGCCCTAGTGTTGGTGCACAATCACGGAGAAAAGAAGTTAAGGGTCGTTCCTCGGATGTTTTCAAAATTTGTTTTCATTTAGACCGCCAAGATGATGAAACTTCAAGAGCAATTTGCAACCATTGTGGGGTTTCCTACAAATTTTCTGGTGGATACGGAAATATGATCAAGCACCTGGAAAGACATCATGCGGTTGAACTTGGAATTGATACAACGCAAACTCAAATGACCAGGTACGCATCATCTAGTAGAGGTACTAGTGTTGTAGATTTATTTAAATATTCTGATGCAAAAATAGAGAAGAATTTACGAAATTAACTTGTATGTCACATCTTTCTTTAAACTTTGGTGAAAAACTTCATTTTACTAATTATGTGCATAATGCTTTAAATCCTGCTGCATGTAGAATGACTCGAAACACAACAAAACGTCATATTTTTAAATTATACAAAGATTGTAAAATTATTTTAAATGAAATATTTAAATAGATTAAATGTCGTAATTCTATATGTTATGATATTTTGAGTAACCATTGAAAACACACTCATACATATGTGTGACTTGTCATTGGATTGATGCATTATTTACTATGCAAAAACGACTTATTGCATTTAGAGTTTTTGATGACCAACATACTGAACAAAATATTTATAAAATAATGAAGGTATTTTTTTGATGAATATAGTTTAGTAGATAAAATTTTAATAATTGGATTTGATAATGCATCTACAAATACTTCATCCATTAATGATTTAAAAGAAATATGTCAACCAAATTTAAGGGGTCGGTTTTCTCATATTCGTTGCACATGTCATGTCCTTAACTTATGTGTTTAAGATGGTCTGGAATTATTATCACCTTTCATCGATCCTATTAAGACAGTACTTAATTGTATTTGGTCATATTCTCAAGTTAGGAGAAGTTGTGTCAAGTTTTGTAAAATAAATGGTATTAAACCGATTAAATTTTCAAGAGATGTTACAACACGTTGGAATTCAACTTATTTTATTTTATGTCAAGCATTACAATAAAAAGATGTATTATGTAATATTTTCTCAACATGTTCAAAATATCACACTTTTTCCTAGTCAATGGGATATTTGTGAATTTTTTTGTAGATATTTTAAAAGTTTTAAATGATGCTACTTTAATTTTTAGCGGTGTTTATTATCCTACAGCACATTTAATTCTTCTTGAAAGTTTGAATATTGTTGGTACTCTGGGTGAACATGTTGAAAGTAGCTATCCTAATGATTTTATTTTGTTCGAAACTATTACTGCTATGAAGGTAAAATGATTGAATTATTTTAGAGAAATTCATTTACTTTATCTTATTGCTGCTGTTTTTTTATCATAGATTTAAATTATAAGGTTTGAATAGTGATAGTGTTTTACAAGCTTACTATGGTTATTTATGAATATTAGATGAAATTGATATTACAAGCATAATGAGATTAAGAAATGATTTAATTGAGTTATTTAATGATTATATTGTAAGATATAACTTATGAACATTAGGTGAATCTAGTAGTAGCGAACCGGTAATTAATACAGGACTTAGCGCATGGGATCGTTGGTTACTGCAACGAAATAAAAAAGCTAGGGATACGACAACTAATAATCCCGAATTAGATAATTATTTATCTACAAATTTCAAGTTTCCTACTGAAAATTTAGTTAGTAAAAATTTTAAAATCCTTGAATGGTGGAACCGGCATCAAAATATATATATTATTTTATCAATTATTGCTAAAGAAATATTTGCAGCACTTATTTCTACCGTTGCGGTTGAGCAAGCCTTCACATTGGGAGGCAATATATTGGAAGCTAGACGATCTTCACTATATCTAAGCACTCTAGAAGCAACAGCTTGTGTGGATGATTGGACTCGAGCTGATATGAGACAACAAGAAGATGCCCCCGATGATTTCGAAGACTTGTTCGATAATGCATCTGCAACAACAAGTGCAAGTGGAACCGGAACTGAAGGATCAACTGATAATGATGATTGATAATTACAAAATTGTAAATTTACAAAAGGGAAATATCTTAAAATTGTAATGGAATTACGTGAGCTTTGATTCCTCTCACCCCTGTAGGATACGTAGGCAACTTAAATTTTTTAAAATTTAAGTTCAAGCTCTTCAATTTAATAATTTTATTTATTTATTTATTAAATTAATATAATTTATTTTAATTTATTTTCGATTTTTTTTTAAAAAAGGTTCGAACCGAACCGAAACCGGAACCGGTTCCACTTAAGTGTGGAACCGAAAACCGATCAGTACTGTTCGGTTCCAAATCAGAACCGACCGCCGGCCAGGTCTATTCGTAACCCGATTAGTGTAGTAATTTGGTAATCGAGATTAAAAGTTTTCTCGATCGGAAACAGAAATATTGAATGTGATAATAAGGGCTTAATTTTAAAAGTAAAGTCTATAGTATAATGGTTAATTATTTGAGTCCGATTAGAACTATGAGATTTGGCCGAGTAGTATTTTATCAAAAGATTTAATGTTTCCTTGGAGTATTTGACATATGTGACATTTGTGAACAAATATCATATTACCAAACTTTAGTATAAAGGAAAAAGTAAAATTATGTTTTCTCTTCATTTCTTTTCTTTCTCTCCATATGAAAGAAACTCTAAGTCTTATTCTAGAAAATTTTCCACAATTTCCACTAAGTTTTAGGACCCTAAAGCACACGCAAGCTTAGAAATGGTGAAAGGGAGCTTATAGATCTCTAATAGTGAAGAAATATTTGATTCAAGGCTAGGAAGGTCAAAACCAAATCTTAAATTTTTTTATTTTTGATGGTTTGATGCTTGAAAACTATTGTTGGCTTGAGTTTAATAATGAATTCATGGTTTTGAGGGATTTGTAAAATCCCTCAATTTTTGAAATCTCTAAATGTGAAATTGAATTGGGGTTTATAAATGGTTATGTGATGGTGTGAATTGGTATAATTGATGTTATGTCGTGTATTTGTTAAGGTTATGACTTGGTTATGAGACGATGTTAAAGAGTGGAATTGATGTTATATGGTGTATTTGTTATGGTTGTACTTGTGTGGTATTGAGAAAATGGTGTATGAAGTGAAATTGAAAATCTGGGTCCTGGAAAAATCTACGTGTTGCGACACCCAAGCTATTGTATCGCGACGCGTGAAACAGATGATACATACCGGTTTGCAATAGTCGCGACGCCCAACCCTTCACGTCACGATGCGTAAAATAGAGGTGAGTTACTGCCTCAATTTTTTTCTCGACGTCGCGACACCCAACCCTCCACTTCACGACGCGCGAATAGAGTACACATATTGCTTTACTTAATAGGGGAGCGTCGTGACGTGCCCACCTAGGCGTCGCGACGCGTGATCAAAATTTTTGTTTTAACTTTGCTGATTCCAGTTTATCCTAAGACGTTGAGAGACACTCTAAGGGTTTCATATATGTGTATAGACACATTATAAGCCATGTCATAAACTTAGAACATCAACTATGTATTTCATATACTTTGTAAATTATTACAATGAACTAATGAATTCTTTAGCATTCGATCAACGTCAAGCCACTTAGAGGTCACCGACGCCGCATACCACACCCGACTTGCCTTAGCACTGTGAGTGTAGTACTTATTTCAGATTTTTTGAATCTGATTTTGGATATGATTTTGCAATTCATTTGAATTTAATTGAAATATTGGTTTCTCTCGAGTTGAGACATATTATTTAAACTTTTGATAAAGCTTGATTTTCGATAAATGCTTTCATGATGAATATGATTTCAAAAGTATGATTTTGTGATTTTGGAGGCATGAGAAAAAGCCCACATCAGATGTAACTTGATATAGATATGGAATTGACTGACATGATATTGATGGGTATAGTGATGATACCGCAAATAAACATGTGTAGTAGCGAAGCGGGGTTTACGGCTATACCTAAGATGTTCAGCGACCACGACACTATTGGGCTCGCAGCCTGTAGAGAGTACGGATTAGCCCGCGAGGAACTAAATCAGAGAATAGAGGAGTCGCCACTCAGTGTGAACTGAGAAAGATTTAAGGCCGCACTCAACCCTCGCAAGGGAAGACCTCGAACCGTTGGTTTGTAATGGTCCCATACTTTTGCCAGTATAATGGAATGGTTCACACAATGATATAGCCAAGCCTTAATGTAATTCTTGCATAAAAGCGAAAAAAAATGTAATAACATACCCAACCAAAATAATAATCACAATAACGTAGTTTCAAAAGCACATTAAATTAAGAAATACGAGAGGCGATAACGAAAAATTATAATAAACAATCAGAAGCATGAAAAATGTCAATAAATAAATAGCAAACAAAAAAGGGGATTAATCACGCATATATGAGCATTTCCCGAGTGGCACATGGAGTTTTATCCCGAGTACAGACCGCACTATCGTCCATTCATATTCGGGTATGGAATTTACGTTTTGGTTTCTATCCGATATACCGTAAGGGCTAATAACATACATAATCATCAATGTAATGTAAACAGACATAAAAAATCGACATGAAAATATATAACAATGCATATGCGTATAATCATCAACATGAACAAAAACAAAGACAAAATAAAGGAGAAATAAAAAAAAACAATAAAGTGAATAAATAGATTAAAAAAAATGATAAATAACGAAATGCCAAAGAAAAAAATGTGACTATAAATTTGGCCGTCTTTGATGTAGGACTTCGCATACCCGGCTGGACGTATTTCACTTCCAGCCAGACATGCTATGTCCGGAACTATAATAATAAATATGGTAAGGGTGCCCTCAGGTCTTACCTTTTAAGTTCTTTTCTTAGAAGTGCGTTAGATCGTCGCCGGAAGGATTGAAGTTTGGTTTCAAGGTTTGGTTAGGTTTCTGGTTACTGGTTCGCTGTTTCTGCTAACTATTTCGCTATATTTGCTCGCTATTTTGCTGTTTCTACTTGCTGTTTCTACTCATTGGTTTACGCCGCTTTCATGTTCTGGTCTTGCTTCACGTTATTTTCATGTTCTGGTTGCTTTGCTTCACGCCGTCTTCACGTTCTTTTCTTAGTTTTTTCCCTTCCCCTCACGCTGTTTTTGTTTTTCTTCTGGTTTTATTTTTCCTCACGCTGTTTATTATTGTTTCGGTCCTCATTCTTTCTGTTTTCTTCCTCTTTTTTTCTATTTCTTCTCCCGATGCTTCTATTTTTTTATCTTCGTTTTTCCTTTTGTTATTCTCTCATTTTTTTGTCTCTTTTCGGTGATTCCTCTAGGGTTCTTTCTCATTTTTTTCTCTTCATTGTTGCCGCCCACCCCTCTTGATGAAGAAAATAGCCTCCTTTTTATAATGATTTGAATGGATCTCCGAATAGGGAAATAAATCATGTTTATTTGGGAGATATATTATCAATTTATTTTGGGAATAAAATCTTATAAATTTGGTGATGAAGATATCTCAAATCTTGTTAAATTGGTAAGGATGGGATCCCAAAATCTCATTGAATTTGGAAAGTGATTTGATGGAAGGATTTCCCTTGCATGGGCTGATTGCATGGATAACATGGGAGGATATGCTGATTGCATGGGGTCTTGGGCTTAGGGGTGTCAAAACGAATCAACAAATCGAATTCGTATCGAATCTTAAACGAATTGAATCAAAATGTGATGGATTCATATTCGATTCGTTTATTAAACGAATCGAATGCGAATATTCGTTTATTCGTTTAGTCAATGATATTATTTAATAAAATAATCTACCACACTTGATTTACATTAATTCTTCATAAATATATACATATGAAATATGTAATTAATATATTTACTAAAAATACCTCACCAAATATTGAAAATATTACTTTTTCTATGATAATTAGCTATGATTTATCGAATCTTAATTGAAAATTAATAAGAACTAGTAAATAAAAATAATAAACGAATCATAAACGAATAAACGAATCAATGTGTAGGGGTTTTTCAGGGGTTAAATCCGGTAACGCAGCGGAATCGGTGGAAAATCAAATTTTCTGATTTCAAAAATTTTTCTCGGATTAATTAAATAAACATATTTATTTAATATTCCAATAATCAAATTATGAAAATAAAATTCAATAAATTATATTTAAGTGAATTTACCGAATTGCTCTAACACTTGTTATTTTGTTAATTTTAATCCGAAATTTATCAAATCAATTTTGAATGATTCTAAATCATTTCTAAGATGAACTTAGCATGTTCAAAACATTAAAACAGCAAGGCAACCAAAAATCCCAAATTTAAGCCATTTGGCCGAATGCTCGTAAAGGGGGGGTTTTGTGCATTTTGTTATTTCATACTTCAAAACACATCAATATGTAATCCAATCAACATGAAACTTTATATGCATCATATACACATCTCTATACACAACATAGATGAAAAGCCCCAAATTTGGAAGTGGTCATGAACCCTAATTTTTCAATTTCTTCAAATTGGATAAATTAGACCAAATTGGTTAAATCAATTACTTTAATCATCATTCTTCCATCCAATCAAAGTCTCAACACAATGAAACAACTCAAGATCAAATCTAGGTCATCTTAGAGTGGATCAACAACTCTAGATTAGTAACAAGGTTTCCAAAAACCATAAAAAAATACTTATAACTACAATAGTCACAAGTAGACCCGGCCAAGGTTCCGGTTCGGAACCGGAACCGAACCGGAACCGAACCGGTTGGAACGGACGGTTCCGGTTCCAACCGGTTCCGGTTCCGGTTCCGGAACCGAACCGGAACCTAACCGGTTCGGTTAGGGTTCCTCCCCTAGCCGAACCGGCTGAAACCGTTGGAACCGTTCGGTTCCAACGGTTCCAACGGTTCCAACCGGAACCGTACGGTTCCGGTTGGAACCGGATTAATATTTTTTTTTTTTTTTTTTAAATAAGAATTTTATTTGTAATTTAGTGTAATTATGTAATGTAATTTAACGTAATTTGTAATTTACATAATTTTATTTGTAATTTTGTAATTTTATTTGTAATTATTTTCAAAAAAAATATTTAAAGTAATTATTTGTAATTTAACTTTTATTTTTAAAAAAAAAAAAAAAAAACCGAATGGAACCGGAACCGGAACCGAACGGTTCGGTTCCGGTTCCGGTTCCATTTTAGTGTGGAACCGGAACCGAACCGGAATTAACCGGTTCGGTTCCGGTTCCACACAAAGTGGAACCGGAACCGGACGGTTCGGTTCGGTTCCGAACCGGAACCGAACCGCCGGCCCGGTCTAGTCACAAGCTTCCATCATCACACATGCTCAACACTTTCAACAAAACTTCCATCATCAAAAACACAAAGAATAAAGAAAAGAATAACATAAGAACATCACAAGATGTAGCCTAGATCCTAAGGAACATTTTCCTTTCTAATAGTAAGTTGAAGAAACTTACTAAAATCCAAGCTTTTCTTTGTTTTAGCCTTTCTTCCTCTCAAGCTTTTCTTTGTTCTTTTAATGGAGTTTATGTCAAAGTGTATTAGATTTCAAATGAAAATGAAATGAAAACAATATATACTTGTTACACTAAAGGCCCTTGGCCGAAAATCACAAGCATGTATTTGGCAATTTTAATTTCAATTTCATTTAACATAAATTTGATCAAGTTGATTAAATATCTAAAAACATTTTATTAGATATTTATAACTTGGTCAACAAAGGCAACTAAGTCATTTAATACAAATATCTAAATTTTAAGATATTTATATTTTAATTAATTTAATCATTTAACAATTAAATAATTAATTAATTAATTAATTACAAATATATTAAATATATGCATTATATTTACATTAAATATCAAATACATATAGTCATTTATGATATAAATCAAATATCTCAATTTGGCAATTAATTAATGTGTATTTAAATTAATCAAGTATTAAATGTAAATACACAATAATTAAGGAAATGACTATCGGGTCCCTACACATGTATTTTGCGTTTAACCTTTAAACAACTTTATAAATAATCAATATTATTTATTAATGTTGCTCTAGTGCTCTACGAGTATATTTCATTATTGAGACTCTCTAGATTCAGGCATATCCGTCACGAAATCCAATTTCGTGTCCATAATTTATCCACCCGTAAATTATGATGATCATGGATAAACTTGCTGAATCATACAGGTCGAGGTCATAGAAAATGTATAATTCCTCCGTCACAGGTATCCGGATATATCCCAGAGATATAGATGTAAACGTCAAATCTCTATAAGGATTATCCAGTCGACTATTCTATTAGCAATCTCTAAATAAATGTTTAGAACTAGCTTCTAAACTTTACCACGGGCCCATGGTTTTATCTGATTGCTAATCATATGGACTACCTATGCTCTGGTACACAGAATTGACAGATCCTATCTTGTTACACATAGAACACCCTGAGGATCTATCTACACCCAACGAACAGACGGAGGTCTGATCTAAATAGATCGTTGACGTGACTGCCATCTAAGTGTAGAAGATGTCTCATGTGCCCACAATGACATCTCAAGTCTAAGAATCACAAGTGTCATTCAACCCGAGAAGATTCTTATTGACGTTGGTGTACCATCCATTAAGAATCTTCGGTGAGTCGTTCAATGTTTATCCGCTATAAACACCTACACGTCTATACTAGTCTCCAAGACTTATGGTTCATTGAGAAACCATTGGAATCATATATTCAAGTATACGACATGTACCGGTCTTAACGGGTTTACTATACTGACCAAGTAGTGTAAACCTTGACCTGAAACAATCTGAGAATGACAACATCATGATACTACTCAATGTCTGTTGCGACGCTTTTGCAACAGTACCATAACTAATCATTCTTTGGTCATTACGTCTTTACCATATTAAAAGATTCATTATATTATAGAAATTGCATGTATTATTCATAATAATAATGTTTTACAGAAGTATTCATAAAGAAATACAACCGGGAATTGGCGCTCTGAGCACCAACCCCAACACAATGAGCTTGAATTCGTATTCGATTCGTTTAATAAACAAATCGAATCGAATTGACCCATTTATTAAACGAATCCATTTTTTCAAACCCATATTCGCTTTAAAGCGAATCGAATCGAACGAATAAATGAATCCTGACCCAAATTGCCACCCCTACTTGGGCTTGTCCGAGGCTATTATTTGAAGCAGAAGCTGACTGAGCGAGTCCAAGGCTGGCTAGTGAGTCCGAATCAGATGAGGGGCTAATTTTGGAGGTTTTCCTTCCTTTTGACATTCATTTTTTACAACTTCCGTAACTTTTCAAGTAATGCCTCCATTCCGTAACTTTTCAGGTAATGCCTCCATACGAGGTTCATCATCGGGCTCATGTAAAAATACAGTGTCTATAACGTGTGCACACATGATACAGGACTAGAGATGACAGATGCCTCTAGATCCTGGGTATTGGGCTAGTGGGATAGCGAGGCCCTTATACCTGGATTTTTAGAGACAGGTAGGTAGCACTAACAACACCACCGTTTACTGGTTTAGTGGGTTGGGGGACTGTGCGTACAACGCCCCAAGGCCATGAGATTATGTACAGATTGACCGATGATATTTCAGATGATGATACAAATATTTTTTAATTGATTTACAAAAGTTTTGAAATGAAAAACTCAGGTTTATGATTTAAGAATTCTGAAAGTTATTGTACTGAATATGAGTATTTATAACATTGATTATTTTCTGGTTTTATAGTCCACTCACTGAGTTCTTTATGACTCACACCCCCTCCACTCAATGAGCCAAGTTTAGTTCATAGACATTCTTCTGGTCCAGACGGCATGTAAACTCGGTTTGGCCCCTCTTCGGTACCAAACGACGAATGTCTTCATGGATTACATCAGGTCAAGACGACGGGACACCCCCCGTCTGGCTCGTGAAGGAGCCAAGTTTAGTTCATAGACATTCTTCTAGTCCAGATGATATATAGACTCGGTTTGGTCCTCCTCCGGTACCAAACGAGTGAATCTTTTCCTGGACTCCATCAGATCTAGTCGACATGAACACTCCCCAATTGGCTTGTGAAGGAGCCATGTTTAGTTCGCTGACCTTCCTCTGGATCAGACGATATGTAGACTCGGTTTGGTCCCTACTCGGTATCAAACAAGTGAATGTCTTCCTAACCATCATCTGGTTCGATCGACTGGGGACATCCCCCGTGGACTCTCGTCGAGTCAAGTTGAAGACCTGGACTATCCTCAGTCTAGATAACATTGAAGGCTCCATTGATCCTATGACCAGTGGCATAAAAGTCTTCCCTGAACCTTCATCCAGTCTAGTCAACTTGGGACATCCACCTAATCATTTGCTAGTCATATTCAAAACCATAGCCACACTGTCCATGCGACACTGAAGGCACCCAATCGTGGCCCAATCCGGGTAACGAAGACTTTCCAAGTTTAGGTCAGGCGACACGACCAACAAATACTCTCCAAGCCAATGATTCATTGACTTAGAGAGAATGAGACAAACTGTATGGGCTAAATTTGAGCCAATGGTAATTTCGACTTTTTACTTCAGGCCCAATGTTAAAAACACCCCAGACTCTCCTAACAATACCCAACATAAGGTCCAGGCCCAAGTTACTACCTCAATCCCACACACTAAAGGAAGCCCCGAGTTTATTGTATATAGGCCCAGAGATTCACGGGCCCATAGCTAGTAAAATACCTCATAACCTAGCCGTTTCCAGCCTTCAACGGGCAAACACAATAAATACCCTTCATGAAATCTGCCGTTACCAAACACCCAACGGACGAGCAATCAAGTGTAGTAAATAACACACGCCTCTCGAGAGTGTGTATATAAGAGAAGAATGTCTATGGGGAACGTTCATTCAAGCTCTCCTACTCGTGGCCTAATAACATTCTCCTCTTCAGGGCTCTCGTAATCACCAACCTACCGCCCTCACGATAACACAGGAGGATATAGGTAATAACATACCTTGCTCCTCCTATTACGACCTTTATAGCCTGTCACCTCAGCTGACTTGGGCGTCGGAGTGCCTACGACTTCCACCACACCGGTGGGTAAACCCTCATTTGTTCTGCGGGATCGCCAGTGCCCCCAACCTACGAAATCACGATTGTGGACCTCGGGCGAAAACCAGTCTCTACAGAAATATAATTATAGAAAAGAAATGAGAGGATCCTAATTTCAAAAAATAAATAAATAAAGAAAATAACATAAATAAATAAAGTCCAGAAGTCCCCTTTATGTGAAGAATTTGATCAAGAGTTGTTGCCTAAGAAAATGAAAGGATTTTGACTTGCCTTTTGAGAAAATATTTATAACCCTCGTGGCTTGTGTTGCCCTTTTAATTGTTGACCAAGTCTTGTATTCATTTTCACTCATTGACTTTGTTGAAGGGGCTAGGGTATTGCCCTTTGAAAGATGGAAATAATTGAATTTAAATTAAATTTCAACCCCTTTAAAATCATATTGATTACAATTCAAATTGAAAGACTATATTGAATTGGATTGAAATATATTTAAGCTCATATACTAATTAATATCCAAATTTAACTAAAAGATTTGACTATTCTTAGCCATATTTTGTCATTTTTATGTAAAGCCTTATTTGGTTTTTTTTTATAATGCAACTTCTATGACATTTTTAAACGACTCATTCCTTCATCTTGGTCGATTGTTCAACAATGACCATGCCACATAATTTGGTCAATTTTGTTTAGAAAAATACATGAAATCGATCTATTTTGAATGCTAAATATACAACTGTTGGGCATTTTCATGCCATAACATTAATAGAAAAATGTTACAAAATAGTGGACAATATAATCGAGTGCTATACTTTCTCGTCATCAGACTTCAAAACAATTGGCTTGTAAAGTTTAATTGGCGGTTCATAAAATTTTAATCGTAGGTTCATGATAAATTTAGATGATGTACTAAAAATTGAGATAATAACTTAAGAATCGATCATAATTTATATCTCAACTAATATAGCATTGTTAAAAAGATCAGTACATAACAATCAAATTAATTATCACCAATTACTTGATAATTCATGATAATTGTTGCATCACTTGGGATATTAACTATATTTTTCAATTATATCATGCAAAAAATAAAAATAAAAATAAATAAACTTTGGGGGATTAGGTTTGGTTGCCCCGGAAGATTTCTCATATATTATATAAATATCTATATAATAAAGAAGAATGGTATTGGAGGAAAGAGAGTGCATCCAACGGCTCTCTTTATGTGGCTTAATTAACGGCTCAGATCATTTCATTGGTAATTGGAGGAAAGTGAGTTGATTGATTGATGGAAATGGTCAAAATTTTCAAATTAAAAAATAGAAAGTTAAAATAAAATCATTTAATTCTGTAACACCGTGCCGTAGGCACGGGCATCATTTAATTAAAAAATAAAATCATTTAATTCTGTAACACCGTGCCGTGCCGTAGGCACGGGCATCATTTAATTAAAAAATAAAATCATTTAATTCTGTAACACCGTGCCGTAGGCACGGGCCAAATACTGTAACACTGTGCACCGTGCCGTAAGCACGAACATCATTTAATTAAAAAATAAAATCATTTAATTCTGTAACACCGTGCCGTGCCGTAGGCACATGCATCATTTAATAAAAAATAAAATCATTTAATTCTGTAACACCGTGTCGTAGGCACGGGCAAAAACTAGTTTATTTATAAGTGTGAAGTTAATATCTTATATATTTGACATATTTCTAAGTTACACGTGTTAACATTCTATCAAGTTCGTCCATAATATTTTCAGAGTTTAAGATTATTTTTATATTTTAAATTTTTTAGGCATAGCCTGATAGCGTAATATTATGATATAAAAATAATTTAAAACCATCAATTATTAGTTATTTGAGAATTATTATAATACAAATATTTGAGGACCATAAATAAACATTGCGCTCGTTTAATCCCAAAACCAGCCTTACCTCCTATCATCCCCAGATTCAAACACGATTAATGAATCCATTAAAGAAATTATTTTTGCGATTTCTAAGCTATACACTAAAGACCTTGATTTATACAATGATTGCTATGAATTTAGTCTCCAACCATCCAAATTAAATGTGGATTTTACAAGTGGAAGGTAACATACCACTTATTTTTACTGTGTTTTTATGTAATCCGCAGTGATTATTATTTGGTGAATCATATTTTAATTATTATAAGGTGTTCTTCAATTATAAAAGTTTTGACTTATTTTTCTCGACTACAAAAACATAGTTCCGCAATTTTATTTTATTTTTTTGAAATCATTGGAAATTCCGCTACCAAATCACTCATTACGACAAGTAAAATCCCGGATGTCTCAAACTCTTACAAGAAATACATTCCATAGATTTGAATCTAGGATCTCAAAATGAGATCATGAACCATATACCACCAAATCGAACATAATTCTGCAACTTGCTTGTAATAATTTTTTTTATTTTATTTAAACGTTCTTGATTCTTTTCCATCTAAAATATGCAAAAGACTTTTAAGGGATTACTTCTTAATGCAAAAATATTCAACAAAATTTTAAATTACCTGAATTTTTTAAAGGTTACTAATAACCACTTTTCCCTTCTTTTATTTTATTTTATTTTCTTTTCTTTAATTAACAATAAATATTTGAACTTTCGATATCAAAATGAGACTAGAAAATGATAACTACTCAAAGAGTGATTACCATTTTTTGTCATTCTTTTTCTATCTCTTGACATCCTTTTCACCTTTTAATTGATGATTTGATACAATCAAAATTTCTATCTTCCTTGGGCTTGAGTGGTTGCTCCCTCTCAGGTTCAAGGTTCGAATTTCACTAGATGTATTTTCTTGGGGCCATGTCCCATGGTGTGAAAAGTCAGTGACTTACCCCGATCTGTGTTGGGAAACTTATGAGGGTACGGGGCACGGGGCACGGGTCCCGGGAATTAGTCGAGGTGCGCGTAAGCTGGCCCGGACACCCCGGTTATCAAAAAAAAAAAAAATTCTATCTTAAAATATAAATTATATGATAACCTTCAAAATCATATAGATTATCAATGGAGAGCATGTGTGCTCATTCTTTCCCTTGTAAGTATTTAGAGTTAGTGGTAGATCTTAGATTTTGTTAATCGTAGAATTTCAAGTTATGCTCTATAAACACGTACACAATTTTATAATTATATTGATTTAAACTCCTAGGATACATTTAATTGTTACATTAATAGTTTTAATACAACTATAAAAAAAAGTATGATTACACTTGGGACATAATTTTACCATTATACTAAGATGATTTTTTTTTAATTATTATTATACATATAGGTGCATGATCTCAGCCATATTATATAAGTCACGTATCGTGTTATCAATTAATCTTCCTCAATAAGCTTTCTGAATGGAACTGGCAGAGAAAAACCCAATAGAATCATGACACTTGTCATAGTATTATTAGAGGAACAATATCATCAGAAGAGAGAAGTCAGTATAATCTCCGGAACCCTCAAACCCCTGAAGAGAACTTGGATGTTGATCTATAACGACCCGGAGTGTAAGAGGTTTGTATAGTAGATAGATGGAGTAATCCCACATAAGAGAATGAAATATAAAATAAAGAGTTTATAAGTGTACAATATACACCAATGTTAAATGGAAAAAGTAAGATTTAGGCTTGGGTGTGTGTGGTTAGGTTATTGGCTTGGCTTGAGATTAATAAATATATTTAATATATTTATTTAATCAAAAAATGGATCTTATGACATCACTCCGAAGTCAATACCATCGAGAATTGAATTCATTTTAGAATTCACAGATCAACAAGGGTATGGAATACCAAATCAGCATTTCGAAGCTTAACATGCATAATAGCATGTGTAATTACACCTAATCTTCTGGGACAGCTAGGGGTTTTTACCTACTCGTAACTATTCAAAAAAAAAAATACACCTAATCTTACATGTTAGCATGACATATGACCAATATTCAGCATGCATCCCGTAGACAAGTGTCAGTATGAGGAATGAAGTCTCCACTCACGTGGAAAACATTAGGCAATATAAGTTTTAATATCAAACCGTTACCCAACCCGAAAATTTCGGGTCGGGTTGATATTTTACAAAAAAAAAAAAAAAAAATTGAACTCGATCAAGTCAGATCGCATATTAACCCGACCCTATAAACACCCGTATTGAATATATAAAATTTCATCATTTTCACGCCTTCCATATAAGTAAATTTTTTATTTTTTTTTTGGAATCGTTGGAAACCCCGCCACCAAACCACCCATTCTGGGCCGCGGCGCAGGTAAAACCCCCGGCTGCCCCAGGCTCTTACAAGAAGTTGCACCCCCTGGATTCGAACCCAGAACCTCAAGGTGAGATTCTGGACCATTCACCACCAAGCCAGGGCCATATAAGTAAATCCCTCGGCCTAAAACCCGTTATATATATTGAGTTTCATAATCCAATTTTAGATAGTATATATACGTGTTTTATTTTAGTGACTGATCGAATTCACACCGTTCAACCGATTGAAGTTTCATAAGAACTCTATCCATGAAATCAAACACGTCGTCAATAGGACAAAATCAGATAAAATCCTATTAATTAATTAATAAAAAAAATGCATTAATTAGATAATAAGAAATGAGATTAAATATCAAGAGATAATGGGGTCGGCCGGGCCGCAATTTGGTGGGCCCACGGCAATTGAGAAACACAAAATTTGTTCAAGTGGGCGAATGAGTCAATGTGGGACCCCACACGCACTTGCCCACTACTTTCAAACCTATGTAGACTTGGCCTAATCTGAATCGCTGAGTTGACCCAAGCGATTCACGCCTCGGCCGTTGACTCAACCACTTATTGTCCCCTCATTTTTTTACTGACACGTGTACAGTCGTGATCTGGTTATCTACTTACCTACGCGTTTTATGTTAACTATTCTCTGGCTTAAAAGGCCAGCTACGTCCCACTGGAAAGATTATTATAAAAACGGAAATTGTGATTTTTACATTTAAAATTTAATTTATATATGAAAAAATTCAAAAATTTTAAATAAATTTAATATTATTCTTAAATTTTCAATCAATGTATTAATTATTCTAAAACCTGCAAATTAATACACTGATTGAAATTTTTTAAGTGTAAATTAATATGTTAATTAGAATTTTGCGCGTGTAAAATTGAATTTAACAGTATGAATTAATACACAAACAAAATTTTGGTGTACATTTGAAATTATTTACAGTTTTAAAAAAAAAATTTATACTCAGTCAAATTTCAAGTTTAAAATTGATAATATCCCTCATAAAAAATAGGAAAAATAATGACTAAACTGTATTTTGGGAAAAAAAATTCTTAATTTTTTTTAAAAAAAAATGATTATATAAATATTTTTAAATTATTAAATTGAATTATTTGATCAGTACAGTTAAAACATAATTGTTCAAAACAATGTCTATATGTCTATTTTTTAAAATAATAAAATTTAAGAGATCATTTGGCTAAACCATGAGGTGTTAGCACTGTACTGTTCCTAAAAAGAGTATGAGTTATGCAAACTAGTACCCTAAAGGTACTCATTAATGATTCATTTTTGGTAAGTTTTTTATATTATTTTTATGGGAAAGTAAAAAAAAGTCAAAATATTAATTATTTTTCATTTTTCCTATAAAAATTTTCCTGAAATGGATCATTAACAAGTATCCAAGAACACTCATTAGCATTTCCTAAATAGTATAATTATGATGATGTGAATAATTAATTTAATGACTTTGTTTTTTTTGTTAATTAATGGCCATACAATTGGTACAAATGTGACATGTGAAGTGATTTTCCAAAGTGGAGATCCACAATGAATCAATTTTGCCTAAAATTCTCCACCATTATTAGTGCTGTCAATCAAGTGATCAACTGAGTTTTGATAGCCATTGGAAATTTATCAATTAGGTTAGTGATTAAATTCATATTAAATAGATTAATGAGTAGGAAAAATGATGTGATTTAAGTAAGGTACATTGTATTTTAGATGGATTAATATTTTGAAATAAATATATAAAATTATATGTATATATTGATGATGGCAGATCAAGGTATATCCTTGAATTTAAAAAAAAAAAAAAAACCCTACATGATGGCTTTGTAATTTGTCCACTCAGTGCAATTGGAAAATGTAATTTTTTTTTAAAAATCATTGAAAATCTCACTGTCAAATCATCTATTTCGGACTTAAGTGGAATATATAAAATCTTTGATTGTCCCAAACTCTTATAAAAAACGTATTCCATGAATTTGAATCCAATACCTCAAAATGATATCTCAAATCCTACACTATCAAATCACGTCCGTCATATTCAGCATGCATAATTAAATATGCTTTAGTGTATCAATTGGTAGATGCAATATCAATATGACAGTGATTCACAAATTATTTTTATATAATCTTATAAAAAAAAAAACATGATACATCATACATGCATGATGTTATTTCCAAATTATTTTACTTAAAAAAATGTGGCCATAAATTAAAATTGAAATTCAGTAAAAGGGTATTCACAAGATCAATAAATATTGCTATATTATATTTATCATTAATTAGTTTCAAATATTTTGATTTCAAACTTATTTTTGAATATTTTATTATCCTTATAGGTGAATTAAAAAGTCATCGATTCTTGTTAGATGTATCCTAGTATTTCATAATCCAAAAAAACACAATTCAAAATCAACCCTTAAATATGGAGAAAATATGTTCCCACGATATATGGAGAGATTCATACCGTCGATTTCGATAATGAGATGATCATGTGCTCTTCTTTCGTCCAACAAATTATTTACAATTATGATTTTAATCTCTAAATAAATATAATTCAGCTTAATTAAAAATCAAGTGACCTAGGCTTAGATCGCATATAAAACTTAATTTGTAATGTTAAAAAAAAATATAGGATATAGATTCAATTAAATTTATCAAAATAATAATGACCCATCCAAAGTAATCATTTGAGGTTGAGGATGAGATTGAAAATTAAATTATCAACAATCTCAAATTGGCACGAGGATCTTCTGAGCTTACATTACCAAACAAAAAGTAATGCTTTCTTTCTAATTATGTAAATTAAGTAACAACCCACAAAATAATGAAAAGAACACCACCACATGAAATGGGAAAAATGTTTTTTTTTTTTTTTTTAAATATTGTTCCAATATTCCCAACTTTTCTTCTTCATTATTATTTCTAAAGATGCACCAAAGCTTTTTCTATAAGCCTATCAACATAAACTGAAGAAAGTCTTAATATATACCATCCTACGTTTTTAATCATGAATTTTTAATACATAAAGAAAGTTTCTAAAGATTCAATTAATGACTAAAAGAAAGATGATTAAACATATGAGACTTCCGATAATGTAATTTTACATTACTTTCAAATCATAACCAAATAGATAATAAATTAAAACTTTACTGCCACTTTAGGTACAACTTTCTTCTTCATTATTCTCTATAGAATAAGTAAAAAAATAAAAATAAAATGAAGAAAGAAACCGAGGCAGGTCAACTATTAAGCCACTTACTACCGGCTAATACCGGTCACCTAAACGTCATTTTGACTCATTCGCTCACCTATATAAACAGTTGCCCAGTACACAAACTCAACTCGAAAGTCTAAACTCTCCCCGCCATTTTTTATTTTTCTGTTTTCAGTTACATAAAACACAGAGCCAAAAAAAAAAATAAAAAAAAATGGTCAGAGGGTCCCCGGAGCACGGCTCCGGCTCACCAAAGCGGCTAACAATCAGCTTCCTCATATCCATATCAGCCCTCGTGGCTCGCTTTGCCAAACAAGCCAGCCAATTATCAACAAAGTTCAAAGCCAAGCCGATTAAAAACGATAACAACCACAAGCCGATTAAAAACAACAAGAAGAAGGAGTACATCCACCACAGCACCACCTCATCAATTCCTCCGAGCCCAAAATCAGCCTTATCAGCTCGGCCCAAGCAGCTTATATCGAGCATAAGCAACAAGGCGATCACGCTGATCCACAGGAAGAAAATCGACGAGGAGAAAGAGGATGTCTTCGGTGGGCCCCACGACGAGTTCGGGGACGGTGGGGTCTGGCAGAGGGAGATCTTGATGGGGGATAAATGTCAGCCGTTGGATTTCTCTGGTGTAATCTACTACGACAATAACGGGAGGCAGCTGGATGAGGTGCCTCTCCGATCGCCACGTGCCAGTCCCTTGCCCGGCTACCTTGCTCGGAAACAAGAGGCTTGAGTGATTACGTCACCCCGTGTAGGTAATTTTAGTTATTTAAAAAAAAAAAAAAAACCTTGTAATTTTGTTTAATTAAGCGTCTTTTGGTTTTCAAGCTTGTGTTATGTCATCTGTGGTGGGTTATGGTGCTAAGGGTCAGATTTGAGGGTTCTACGATGTCGTTTCATATGTATGTACAAAATATATCGAGTTTTTTGATTACCAGTGTTTTATTTCTGTTTAGTAATTATAAATTTCTCTCTGTTACTGCATACACGATATTAATTTAATGAAATAAAGTTTGATTTTCATAAAAAAAGGATTAAATATTTTCACTTTTAACGAATTATTTCATTAATGAATTAATATATAGTTTAACTAATTTTTGGATTGCGCGTTATGGTTCTGCCACTGTTTATGATCATACTAGTTAGCTTAATGATGGACACCTTTTCAGTTCTCACGTGAATTGAACTTCAACTATGATTCATTAAGGTTAACCACCGCAAGAAAATGGATGTTTTTATACGTTAAAAATATAGGTATTTAGTATCGAGAATTATTTCGATATAGATAACGATCTTTTAGCATCAAAATATCATTTTCGATGCTAAAATTTTATCATTTAGCGTCGAATTTGAATTTCAATACTAAATGTCAAAAATTTAAATATAATTTTATATGTAAAATTTAAAAATTGAAATTGAAATATAAATTTTGAAGTAAAATTTTGACGCGAAAGGTTGATCGAGAGAAATATTTAGTGTCAAAAACCTATTTCGACGCATTTACCTTTAGCGTTGAAAATCATTTTCGGCGCTAAAGATAAATATTTTTAGCTATAAAATATTTCATCGTTGAAGACATATTTTTAGTATCGAAATTGATTTTTGACGGTAAAAATCTTTTCGACCAAGCTTTCGCGTCAAAATTTTACTTCCACTGAGGAGACTTTTATGATGAAATTTTTCAATGCTAAAAGTCAATAATATTGTAGTGAAACACTCATAAATAATATTTTTTTAAAAAAAAAAAAAATTAATAATTTAGCTATTTTGTAAAAAAAAATAATAAAAATTGAGTGAAATGTTGTTTAAGGTAATATTTTTGTTAGTCGAATGAAATGATATGCGCCACATGAACAATATGTTTGCACGCATGATTTTTTGAGTTTGTTCATAATCTTTTGAAAAAATATGAATCTAATATCATATGGAGACCAGAACCAGTCATATGTTTTTTTTTTTTCCGCATTTTACCTTTTCTTTACGCAAAAAGAATATTTTTGATAATCTAGAAATCGTTGAGGAAGTCTTAGGATTACCTTCATCTCTACTTCGCTTGACTTTTTGTATCCATTGAATAATTTATATATATTTTTTAATTTTAAATTTATGGAATATATATGGAGAAACTATAACATGTCTGTACTGAAACTAATTGTAAAAATAAATGAATTATTTAATATTTTTTTCGAGAAATATTTTATCTCATTAGGTGGAAACCGTGAAATCACAAAAGAATGAATGAAATATCATTATGAGTTTATTTTGTGAATAAAATTTCATTATTGAGTTTATTTACACACACTTTCATTTTAAGTGAAAGTGTATTACTCATGTATGTATGTATGTATGTATGTATGTATGTATGTATGTATGTATGTGTTGATGTATTATAGATAAGGAAGGTTGTCAATAATGAGATTTCTTTAATGTAACATTTACAAATAACTCATATCCTTTCATGTTTTTTATTTTGAATTTGAATTAAAATCAATTATATATATATATATATATAATAAAATTTTTATAAAATAATAAAAATATTATATTTTCGGGTCGGATCGATTTTTAATGTCAAATCCGAGACCCGCCTTGAAAATTTCGAGTCGGATCGGATTAACTCGGAAACTCGTTATTTTTATTTGAGACCGGGTCGGATCAGGTCGCGAGTTAACCCGACCCTATGAGCACCCCTATGGTCCATCGAAATTAAAGTTCGGTTATTGGGTACCAAAATATATTAATAGATGGCCTATGTACAAAGTGCAGTCTACCAATACATTAGCATTATAGATATCTCAAAACCTCGTGGAGTTTGCCCTTCTGCATTTTATCAATTAAAGTAGCTGGTAGCATATTTTTTTATTATTTTTCTGATTTATCCTCAAAAGTGAAAAACAAAAAAAAAAAAAACAAAAAACAAAAAAAAACTTCTGGTTTACGAAATAGTTGTAATTAACATCTAAATGCAGCCCCGTACCTGAAAGGCAAAATTTGATGAGCCTATAATATTGGATAAAACTTATAGCATTTAATAAGAGAGTACCTCGTCAAGGGATGTCATAAATCACTTAAAATTTAATTATCAAGTTCTGAATTCGAATTTAAAAAATACAAGTCTAGGCAAAAAAAAAAAAAATCTTTTTTTGAATTTAGTTCAAAATTAGTTGACTCTTGGTTTTGATATATGAAGTGTCAAAATACCAATATGCCATTCATTACATTTAAAAAAAAAATTTCAACAAAATCTTGTATCAAATTTGCGCGCGCGTGTATGTATACATACATATACATATAATATACATACATATATCTATATAATAAAAGAGAATGGTGTTGGAGGAAAGAGAGTGCATCCAACAGCTCTCTTTATGTGGCTTAATTAACGGCTCAAATCATTTCATTGGTAATTGGAGGAAAGAGAGTGAATTGATTGATGGAAATGGTCAAAATTTTCAAATTAAAAAATAGAAAGTTAAAATAAAATCATTTAATTCTGTAACACCGTGCCGTAGGCACGGGCATCATTTAATTAAAAAATAAAATCATTTAATTCTGTAACATCGTGCCGTGCCGTAGGCACGTGCATCATTTAATTAAAAAATAAAATCATTTAATTCTGTAACACCGTGCCGTGGGCACGGGCCAAATACTGTAACACCGTGCACTGTGCCGTAGGCACGGGCATCATTTAATTAAAAAATAAAATCATTTAATTCTGTAACACCGTGCCGTGCCGTAGGCACGAGCATCATTTAATTAAAAAATAAAATCATTTAATTATGTAACATCGTGCCGTAGGCACGAACCAAATACTGTAACACCGTGCCGTAGGCACGGGCTAAAACTAGTATATATATATGGATGATTTGACCTAACAAATTATATATATAATTTGTTTTAGTGGCCTAAGGTGTCCAACTATAAAGTCCTGACTCTCATGTTTTGTTCAAATACTAGAGTGATCCAACTTCGTTGAGGGGATTCAACACTTATAAGGATATTATCATTATCCCACTCAAACGATGTGGGTACAATCCATCACAATGAACCTAATATCCACATTAGCATACTTTCGATTTTGAGTTGGTCTAGTGTTAAAAATTCTTCAAAATATTGACTTTGGATGGAGGAGGGATATATCCCTTGGATGGTACCCCATGGGGATATGTGCTCCAATTTAGAATAAAACTTCCATGTGATACATGGAAGGGATACAACCCTTAGGAGGGTTGCACCCCAAACCAAAGAGTGCCCTTAGGACACCATTCCATGTCTATTTAAGGAGGGTTGAAGTTTATTATGAGAATCCAATAGAGATAACAAGTCTTGAGTCTCACATATTTCGTTTTTGAGTAAAGGGAGAGTCCCACCATTTTCAAGTTCGTGATATTGTTAAGGAGTGCCCCTTAAACAAGAGAAATCCGGGTTATCATGGGAGAACATTAGCCACAAAACCCGTAGAGCACCGAGACCGGGCTGATAAGTTCTTAAGGACAGAGAATCTTCTCGACCTGGACTATTGCATTCGTCATTTTTCCAGGTTTTCTTCATTTTATAAGTTTTAGGGTTATTGCATGTAAAAGTAGATCTACTTTTGAATTTTGTGTTTCAATTGTTTTAAGCATGTTAATTTTATGTTTAATGACACTATACCACCAACAATCTTAAGAACTTATCATATAATATTGTTATATAATAATTCGCATGCTTAGATAAGAAAATTTTCTAGAAAAATATAGTTGTGCATGAAAAATACGCAGGGCGTTCGAACGCCCGACGAACGCAAAGGCTAAAAATAAAATTTTCGTAAGAACGTTCGAACGCGTCTTCAAACGCATCTCGAAGGCAAGCCTTTTGCCTAAGAATGTTCGAAAAAGTCTTCAAATGCAAATTGAACACAAGCCCTATGACATAAAATGTTCGAACGCGTCTTAAACCCGATACGAACATAGACTCTCTAGAAAATTTCGTTCGAACACATTCTCGAAAGTTATACGAACGTGAGCTCTATGGAACACATCGTTCGAACGCGTTATCAAATGCTACACGTATGTGAACTCTCTGGAACACTTCGTTCAAACGTGTTCTCGAACGCAACACGAATGTACACACATTGGATCGTCTCGTTCGAACGTAGAGACTAACGCGACACTAACGAACTAGGTCCTGGAATTGTTTCTAAATTGAAAAAACTTAGATTAATTTAATATTAACTTAGTAAATCATATATTGAATCACAATAATCTTGATTGTATAAATTTAAGTTATTATTAGGGTGTTCAATTATCACAAGCATTCATATACTGATAAAGTTGAAAAAATAATTGTGTGTTGCATAATTGGTGAGAATTTAAAGTGTAATCATACACAAGTAATTTCACCCAATCTTGATTGACACACACACATATATCTACACATATCAAATATTCTATTGTAAATCATAAGTGTAATACTGAGTTTGAATTGCTAAGAGATCATATTGAAAAAATGTTTAAATGATATTCTGTCAAGAAGGCGATAAGAGCCTAAGTTGTAAGAGATTTAAGTGGTTACTCCGGACCCCCCTCGTCATTTGGGAATATTCCTTTATTTAATTTTCATAAGAATCTTTAGTCGAAAATTCAAGGACTTGTGTTTATTGGAACCATCATCCAATTGAAAAACGAGTGGATACTTAGTATATCACCCGAACAAGATTATTTGTTGATCATTGTGAAATTTGTCTTTTGTAGACTTATTGACCCCTGTTGGTTTTTCCAGTTATGCATGGCCAGCGGAAACATCACAGTACCTGTCTCTCATGGAGAAAAGCCGGAAAAGTTTGGTGGGGCAAATTTTAAACAGTGGCAGAGCAAAATGCTATTCTACCTGACAATTTTACAGTTGGCTAAATACCTCAAAGATCCTCCGGATCCTATGGAGGGTGAATCAGAAATAGCCAAGCAACTACGGGAATAGACATGGTCGTCTGACGAATTCTTGTGCAAGAACTACCTTTTGAGAGGACTTGACAATACCCTGTATAATGTGTACCAAGGCATGATTTCTGCGAAGATTCTCTGGGAATCTCTCGACAAGAAATATAAAACCGAGGATGCCAGACAAAAGAAATTTATCATGGGTAGGTTCCTGGACTACGAGATGGTAGATTCAATAATAGTAATGTCATAGTTGGGTGAACTGCAGCTGATCATTCATGAAATATTGGATGAAGGTATGAAACTCTGTGAGATGTTTCAGGTTTCCACTATTATTGAAAAGTTACCTCCATTATGGAAGGACTTCAGGAGCTATCTGAAACACAAAAAGAAGCATATGAGCCTTGAAGAACTTGATGTTTGATTGAGAATCGAGGAGGACAATAAGATGTCCGAGAAGGCCAGCTACAAGACTATGAAGTCTAAGGCCAACATCGTTGAGGGAGTAAAAGGTAGCAAGAATAGAAAGAACAATGGAGCTGACTCTTCCCAAGCTTACAAGAAGTTCAAGGGAAAGTGCTACAACTGTGGAAAGAGCGGTCATATGGAAAATGACTACAGAAATAAGAAGTCTTAGGACAAGGGCAAGAAAAAGAAAAACGAGGCCCATGTCACTGAAAATGAGCAACTGACTGAAGAGATCTCAGAGATGAATCTGTCAGCAGTGGTAACTGAAGCTAACTTGGTTGGGAATCCGAGAGAATTGTGGGTAGACACTAAGGCTACTCATTATATCTGTGCAGATAGCAAGATGCTTTTCTTATATCAGAAGGTCGATGGCGGCGATCATCTGACAATGAGAAACTCGTCTACCTCAAGAGTGGTTGGACAAGGCACATTGGTTTTGAAAATGACATCCGGAAAAGAGCTTACATTGAAAAATATATTGCATGTTCCAGACATTTGAAAAAACTTGGTCTCGGGCTCTCTCATTAGCAATGCTGGTTTTAAGCTTGTATTTGTTTTTGATAAATTTATAATGACAAGAAATGATGTTTATGTAGGAAGAGGATGTCTCACTGAGGGTATTTTAATGACTGTCAATAGACACAGTGGTAATAATAAAGCTACAACTTATGCTTATATTATTGAGTCACAAATATATGGCATGAGAGGTTAGGACATGTTAATTATGATACGATGCGTAAATTAATTAACATGGACCTTATACCTAAATTTGCAATTGATAGCCAACATAAATGTGAGACATGTATTGAAGAAAAAATACATAGAACATCATTTCATTCCATAGAACGAAGTTCTGAACCCTTGGAACTTGTACACAATGATGTGTGTGATATGAATATTGTGCAAATAAGAGGCGGTGAAAAATACTTTGTCACTTTTATTGATGATAGCACAAGATTCTGTTATGTGTATTTGCTGAGGAGCAAAGATGAATCTATTGAAAGCTTTGTATACTATAAGAATGAAGTTGAAAATCAAATTGACAAGAAAATCAAGAGAATTAGGAGTGATAGAGGTGGTGAATATGTGTCACCATTTAGTGAATATTGTTCCAATCATGGAATTATTCACGAAGCCAATGCTTATTATTCGCCTCAACAAAACGGGATTGATGAGCGCAAAAATCGAACGTTGAAGGAAATGATGAACGCCATGTTGACAAGTTCTGGGTTACCCCAGAACTTGTAGGGGAAGCCTTATTTTTCGCGAACTACGTTCTGAATAAGCTTCCTCACAGAAGATTGGACAAGACACCATATGAGTTGTGGAAAGGTTACGTACCTTCCTACAAATACCTAAAAGTGTGGGGGTGTCTTGTCAAAGTAATGGTTCATAAACCTAAAAATGTTATAATATGACCCAAAACTATTGATTGCATATTCATTGGATATGCTCGCAACAGTATTGCGTATCGATTCTTGTTACACAAGTCTGCGATTCCTGACATCAATCTGAATATGATAATTGAGTCAAGGAATACGACATTTTTTGAAGAGATATTTCCTTGTAAGGAAAGATAAAGAACATAGTATCTCAAAAGAACTATTGATATTGTGGAAGACAGTGATCAGTTTGACCAAAAATCAGATGAACGTGCAAACGTTGAGACAATCGAACCTAGACGTAGTAAAAGAGCTAGAATGTCTACGTCATTTGGTCCAGATTTTCTGACATACTTGTTAGGAAATGAGCCTCAAAGCTTTAAAAAAGTAGTATCTTCTCCGAAAGCACCTTTATGGAAAAAATGCTATCAACGGTGAGATTGATTCAATCCTACAAATCCATACTTGGAAGTTGGTTGATCTTCCTCCAGGTTGTAAGCCATTGGGCTATAAATGGATATTCAAACAGAAGATGAAGTCGAATGGATTAATAGATAAGTACAAGGCGGGGCTTGTCATAAAAGGTTATAGACAAAAGGAATACCTTGATTACTTTGACACATATTCACCAGTGACTCATATCACGTCAATAAGAATGCTCATAGCTATAACATCTATATTTGGTCTTGAAATACATTAAATGGATGTAAAGACGGCATTCTTGAATGGTGAATTGGATGAAGAGATTTACATGGAACAACCAGAAGGGTTTAATGTTCCTGGACAAGAACAGAAGGTGTGTAAACTTGTAAAATCCTTGTACGGATTAAAACAAGCACCTAAACAATGACATGAGAAATTTGACAAAGAGATATTGTCAAGTGGGTTCAAAATCAATGAGTGTGATAAGTGTGTGTACACCAAATCAACTCAAAAATGATATGTCATTTTGTGTCTCTACGTAGACGATATGCTGATAATTGATAGTAACCTTGAAATGGTTCAGTCTACCAAAAAAGTGTTATCCAGCAAATTTGATATGAAATATTTGGGTATAGATGATGTGATCCTAGGAATTAAGATTTCTAAGACATCGGACGGATATATATTATCTCAGACTCATAATGTTGAGAAGATTCTTGAGAAATATAACAAAGGGAATCTAAATGTGGCTAGAACCTCTGTGGACCTAACTCTTCATCTATCGAAGAATATTGGCTCTAGCGTATCGCAATTAGAGTATTCGAGAATAATCAGAAGTCTGATTATCTCACGAATTACACACAACCTGATATCGCCAAGCTGTGAACAGGCTTAGCAGATATACGAGTAGTCCATGACATAACCACTGGAAAGCCATAGTAAGAGTTTTGATGTATCTGAGAGAAACTTCAAAATATGGGCTACATTACGAGAGATATCCTACTGTTGTAGAGGGATACAGTGATGCTAACTGGATATCTGATACAGTGGATTCCAAATCTACGAGTGGATTTATTTTCACACTTGGTAACTATATGGGCCAAATTTGGACCCAATGGTAAAATCGACATTTCACCTCTAAGCCAACCGCAAAACCAGAGATCCAAGGCCCACTATCAAATCCAGTCTGAAGACAATAGCGAGCCGAGAGACCATACCAGCCAAAATCCCATCACCATTGATGGATCACATCAGGATAGCCAACAGACTCATCATTTACCAGATTAGGAAAACGCCTAAATTTATAAACCCCGCCTATTAAATCAAAAGTTTCAGAGATTCCAACGGGTAGAAAAAGATTAAAGGACCCACACCAGAGGACTTTTAAAAGAGAAGGGACATGGCAAGGAGGGGGATCGAACATTTGACACCAGATCTACAACATATCACCCGAGAAAGAACAGCACCCTGCCCTCACGGTAAATAAATTGAGATAGAGGTAACTTTAGGCCTTATTCTCCTTACTTCCGTCTTTTCCACACTTCTGAATTGGGCGTCGGAGTGCCTACGACATCCATCACATCGGTGGGAAGTAACCTACGCGCTCGTACTACCCTTATTTTACAGGTTCGCTAGTGCCTTTAAAGTCCACATTCTCAATTATGAGTCTTAGGTAAAAACTTGTATCCATAATTTGGCGCCCACCGTGGGGCCATAGCGAATTATAGGAAACAAAGCTCACTCGATTCACTCTCTATAAAATGGTTGCTAATGGCTACTGGCAATGAACAGATGTCAGACCCTATGGCGACATAATTAGCCATGCTCCATGAATGATTACAAGATCTAGATGAAAGAATCTGATTATGCGGAACTCCAATGTTAATCTACAGAAGCAGCTGGAGCAGTTATCATTAACTTCTCAGCGTCACGATATTTCTGATCAAACCAGTAATCCAAGCAATCCAACAGTCCCGCCCACATCTGATGGGCTGGTTGATGACAACCCACCGATTCCCCATGGTCCGAGGAATCCCTCGACTTCCTCTCTCAACCTAACTCAGCAAGTTGCGTCCACCATAAGAAGAGAAATGATGGAATTCAAAGAAGAAGTCATGTCCAGATCAGAAAGAGCAGAGCTGGAATGATTTCTAATACTTCATTCTTAGAGACAATTATAGTTATCGAACTGCCTCGAAATTCAGCCCACCCAAAATGAAGCTATATGATAGATCCACAGATCCAAATGACCATGTAATACACTACAAGTACAAGACGATGTCAACTGGCTTGGCACCAAGCCAATGAGAAGCTGGAATATGCAGAGGCGTCAGAGAAACGTTGGCAGGACCATCCCTTACCTGGTTCATCAACCTACCTTATAGATCCATCGAGTCGTACCAACAACTAGCTGACAAGTTTGTGCAATATTTTGCGAGTTCTTGTAAGCTCGAGAAGACTACAGATGATCTCAATACCATTTAATATAGGAGAGGGGAGTCATTGCGGAGCTACGTAGCCCGCTTCAACAAAGAAAGAATAAACATTCCAGATTTTCACCAACCTACAGCACTGGAGGCCTTCGGGAATGGACTGCTCTACAAAAGTGGACTCTACAAAAATATTACCAACTTTCGATACTACACAATGGACTAGGCTATGGCACGGGCCCATATCGAAATAAGATGGGAAACTGACGAGAGAAATAAAAGTAGAGAGAACACCTACAGCTCACAGAATGATATAACATTTGCTGCCTCCAGACGACACGATATGGTCCATCGTCACCCTACAGAAAGCAAAATCCAACAGAGAATGGAGCATAGGCCTTTCCATAAAGACTTTGATAGGCGACCACGACCTTACAAAAACTGGGAGGAAATGCCAGCAAACAGACCCAGGCTCCCAGACTACAATTTTATGATTTCCTGGGGGGAATTGGTTTCGGTTCCTAAGAAAATCGGAAATGAGGTAAAATGGCCCCCACGCTCTAGGGAGAGCTCTATGAAATAAGACACCAGAAAATTGTATGAGTTCCATCGAGACTACGGCCATAAGACGACATAATGTGTAGCGTTGAGATTGGAGGTACTGGAGTTGTTAAACAAGAGATTTCTGAGGGATTTGCTCACAGAGAAAGGGAAAGCTACTTTGGCACGAAGAGATGAGAGAGACGGTCAAAGAGAGGTTTCAACCCTGCCTCCACCAATTAACAACAATGTTAATGTTATTTCTGGAGGATCAAAAATTAGTGGTGTGTCCTATTTAGCGGCCAAACGACATTCAAGAGCTCTTGCAAATAGTACTCCTCATACTATAATGTCAGTGGAGATGATATTTACAAAATTAACTATAGAGTTCACAGATGATGAAGATTCTTGTAATTTGAATCCACACCATGACGCTCTAGTTATTTATTTACAAGTGGCAAACTTTATGATCAAACGAGTGTTGGTCGACATGGGGTCTTCGCCCAACATCATTTTCGCCGCTGCTTTCGCAGACATGGGAGCCGAGTTGGAGAAGATTAACAGACGGACGACAATATTGATTGGGTTTAGTGGAGAACATAAATTCACAATGGGAGAAATATCACTCCCAGTCTACGTTGCGAGAGTCAATAAAATGACCACATTCTTGGTCTTGGACAGCCCCTCAACCTACAACCTCATTATGAGCATACATTGGATTCATGAAATGAGGGCAGTGTCTTCCACCTATCATCAAGTTCTAAAGCTCCATACCAGATGAGAGATTCAAGAGATTAAAGGTGATAGATCCGCATCCAGGAGCTGCTACTAGACAACCTTAAAGGTGCAAACCGAGTCAGCATAGTAATTACAGAATGACTCTCTCAAAATAGAGCCGACACTACCAAACCTAGAGGAGCTTCACGAAATCTAGATTCACCCTCAACACATGGATCATAAGGCACATATTGGAACAAACTTAGATCCCAAGCTAAGAGCCGAATTGATCGAATTCTTGAAGAGGCGACACGATAGTTTCACGTGATCTCACAAAGACATGATGGGAATCGACCCCGAGTTGATTACTCATGAACTCCATGTAGATCCAGACTACACCTCGGTCAGGAAGAAGATAAGGAAGTTGGCCCCAGAAAGAAATTGAATCATCAATGAGGAAATTCAGAAATTGTTACATAATGGAGATGTTATGGAAGTTCAGTTTCTGGAGTGGCTTGCCAACGTGGTTGTCGTTGTAATGAAGAATTAAAAGTGGCGAGTCTGCATCGACTTTACGGATCTGAACAAAGCTTATCCGAAATATTCATTCCTTCTACCACACATAGATTCGATGTTTGATGCTACAGCCGGGCATGAATTATTGAGTTTCATGGTCATGGATGCATTCAGGCTACAACTAAATCCTCATGCATCCAGACGACCAAGATAATACAGCCTTCGTCACCAACCGTGGCATATACTGCTACAAGGTTATGCCATTCGGACTAAAAAATTCTGGGGCCACATATCAACGTCTGGTCAACAAAATATTCTCCAACCAAATTAGAAAGACAATGGAGGTTTACATAGACGACATGATGGTGAAGTCTCATAAATCAGAACAACATCTCGAGCACCTGAAGAAGCCTTCGACATAATGGACAGGTACAGAATGAAGTTAAATCCTACTAAATGTGCTTTTGGTGTCGCTTCAGAGAAATTCCTAGGTTACGTGGTCAATGGATATGGAATATAAGCAAATCCAGAATAAATAAAGTCTATCCTTGAAATCTCATCTCCTTCGAGCCCAAAGGACGTCATGCGACTAGCAGGGAGGATAACAACACTTAACAGGTTCATCTCAAAGTCTACAGACAAGAGCTTTCTTTTCTTCTCAGCCTTAAAAAAAGAAAATAACTTCAAGTTGACTCCCGCTTGTGAAGAAGCTTTGGAAGGACTAAAGCGATATCTTACCACTCCACCGTTGCTTTCAAATCCACTCGACAACGAGAGGCTATTTCTTTACCTGAAGGTTTAAGAACACACAGTTAGTGCTGTATTGATCAGGAAAAAGGTGGAGACACAACTCCCAGTTTACTACATGAGTAAAGTGCTGCTGGGGAGCAGAGTCACGCTACCCACTAATGGAGAAATTATTGTTCGCTTTGATAATGGCTGCAAGAAAGCACCGACCCTACTTTCAGGGGCATCCAATCACGGTGTACTCTGCTTATCCTTTAAGGAGCATACTCCATAAACAAGAATTGTCAGGGAGACTGATGAAATGGGAAATTAAGCTTGGGGAACACAACATCACATACCAGCCCAGGATTGCTATCAAATCACAAGCCTTAGCAGACTTCGTAGACGATTTTACCCCCAGTCTTCTTGCTACAGCTAAAACAGAAGTCTGTTGTATCCGTTTGATCATTCCGTGGAAACTTGTTGTCGATGGATCTAGTAACAAAAGGGTTGTGGCCTAGGCATAATGATTACCACTCCGGAGGGTGACGTTCTGCAACAGGCAATCAAATACGGTTTCAGAGTCACCAACAATAAAGTAGAATATGAAACGTTGATTGCAGGGTTTTCCTTGGCCAAGGAACTCGGAGCTAAAAAGGTAGAAGTAAAGTCTGATTCATAACTGATTGTCAATCAGATTCAGGGATCGTATCACAAGAGATCCACAGATGGCAACCTATTTGCAAAAGGTAAAAGATATTCAGTCGATGTTCGAGGAACTCACTATAACCCAAGTCCCAAAAAGTGAGAATTCCCAAGCAGATGCAGTAGCCACCCTCGGTTCGACGATGCAAGGAGACAAACCATGATCAATACCAGTAATGTACTTGAATTGGCCAACAATTTGGAAAGAAGAGAAAGAGGTCGTCTCAATCTATTCAGCCGACTCGTGGATGACACTGATAATCAAGTATCTACAAGAAGGCGAACTCCCAGAAGACAAACTCCAGGCTAGAAAAATCCAGAGGGAGTCTGCAAGGTTCAATCTATTCGACAATCGGTTACTAAAAAGATCATTTTTCGAACCCTACCTAAGATGCCTCACACATGAATAGGCACGACATGTATTGACTGAACTGCATGAAGGGGAATGTGGGAATCATTCAGGATGTGGGAGTTTGACACTACGAGCTCATTTGACATGCTACTATTGGCCTACGATGAGGTCCGATTCAACAGAGTTCACTAAGAAATGTTAAAAATGTCAAAGTTTTGCTCCTGTCTCACATCTCCCACCGGAAAGACTCAATCCCATCATATCTCTCAATCCCATCATATCTCTCTGGCCGTTCATGAACTGGAGAATGGACATCGTTGGGAAACTCCCAATCGCCCAGGTCAGCGAGTCAACATACTGGTGCTGACGGATTACTGCTCGAAGTGGATCGAAGCAGAATCATTCGTCAGGATACGCGATAAGGAGGCACAAACATTCATCGGGAAGAATATCATATGTCGATTCAGCATACCCAGAGAAATCGTAACTGATAATATATCGCATTTCGTTAGCCATCATTTTCAAGATTTCTACAAGAATTGGGGCATATAATTAAGCTTCTCAACCATATGTTTACTTCAAGCTAATGGCCACGCCGAATCGTCTAACAAAATGATACTAAAGACTTTGAAGAAAAGATTAGAGAAGGCTAAAGGTACCTGGACAGATGAACTCCCGGGGGTGCAGTGGTCTTACAGAACAACAACCCGATCATCAACAGGCGAAACCCCATTCTCACTGGCCTTTGGTACGAAAGTAGTGATACCAACCGAAGAAACCATCCCACCCCCACGCTACTAATGGCTCGACGAGGAATCGAATCGACAACTTATGAATTATAGTCTCGATACAATTGATGAAGTCAGGGACCGAGCCTCAATTTGACTAGCTGCTCATCAACAGAGAATGGCCAGATACTTTGATAAAAATATCAGGAGCAGAACTTTCAAGGAAGGAGATTGGGTTTTACGCAAAGTTTTTTAGAACACGAAGGAGGTAGGAGATGGTAAACTGGGACCGAACTGGGAGAGTCCATACCTCATCACCAAAATCATTAGGAGGGGAGCCTACAAGCTACAAACCATGGAGGGGACTCTCATTCGCAACAGTTGGAACGACGTTCATCTCAAGCGATTCTTCTGGAAATACATGCAATACTTAGTTATCTTTCGAAGTATGCATGCAATACTTAGTGGTATTTCAATACTTAGTGTTTTTCGAAGTATGAAATAAAAATATTTGTTGCGAAAATTCATTCGACATATTGGAATAAAAATTCATTTATTAGAAATTCCTTTTCCATTCATCAAAATAGTTTTCCCTGTACAAAACTTAAACAAAAAAACCCTAAACACATTAGATTGGTAATGTTCTTAAACTTCTGAAGCACTAGCTAGTTGCTCTTCAGTCACGGGAGTGCCAACATGAGCATCATCTTCCCGACCATCAGACCTTCGGGTGCCATAATTTCGACTTCAGGATTACAACCTCCACAACCTCGTCTTTCCTTGACTCAACTTTAACACCTTTTTCTTTCTCACCGCCCTCAGTCGACGAGGAAAGCCCAACTACATGTTTTTCATACTCCCGAATCCATCTCTCATGCTTCCGATCTACGTGCATCCCAACAAGATATTCCTTCATCAAATCATATTTATCTTTCATCATGGATTCGATAACGATCTCTTCAAATTGCCTAAGTAGCTGCTCATTTTCCTTTTTTACATTATCAAAACCTTGCTTGTAGGCTTCGATTGTCACTTCGGATATTTCCTTCTCGACTTTCAGTGTGGCCTTGGTTTCTTTCAATTCCTTCTTCAGTCCCTTCCCCCTCTTCTCAGACGCGTCCAACCCAGAATTCAGTTTTGATGCTTCTTTTCTCACAGCTGACAAAGCCTTCTCCAATTCCCTAATTCTCTTTTGACTCGATTCAGCATATTTTTGCATATATAGGCTGCACTCCAATGCCTAAAAAATTTATGGTTAGAGATCATTCGACCAATAAGCTAGAAGATTAAAAGAAAATCTTAAGTTTACGTACTTGATAGTTCACAGTCGTTGCTTTCTTCATTGCTTTAACCGGACCTATCCTTGTCAGCCTTTCTTCATCCTCCTCAGGAATGAGCCCTTTCACAAATGAGTTTATACTTGAAGGGTCCAAGATTACAGTCGACCTTTGAGGAATCAATAATATAACATTGTCAGTCTCTTCTTCCACCTCAATTACGACTTTCCTTTTCCTCTCATCCGTCATCATTTCAGTCGACTTTCCCTTCTCCATAACAACTTCACTCGATACGACATCTTTGGGTTGAAGACCTACTACCTTCCCAATCTCGGGCTCCTTCACCTTCAACATCCTGGCCTTCATACGGTTCTTTATTTTGTCGAGTGATGCTACTTTGAATGGCCCAAACATTATTTCCTTTGCGCATAAAATTTCTTCAGGTGTTAAAGACTTGATAAATTTTGACTCTCCGTATAGCTCTTGACACGACCAATTACAGTATATCGCGGCCAATATGTGTTTACAAATAGCCAAAATGGTGCCTTCTCGTTGATGAATTTCCTTCCACAATAGAGTAGCTCTCAACCTTTTCTCTACCAAGATATCTCTCCAGTCATTTTCTTCGGCATGTAAAGCTAAGATAGCTTTAATGTTGGAAATGGTTCTACTCGATGTATCAAATGACCTATTTTTCAAAGGATCTGCAAAAATGAATATAAGGTCAGTCTTATCAATTGGTATGTTCAAAGAGTACACATGTAAGAGAAAAATAGTCACTCTACAAGCACCAGTATTCTGGGATTCGACCAGCTCCAGTCGACCCAAAAATACTCTCACCCCTCACAAAGAAGTAATTAGACTGCCAATTTCCCCTATCATTCATTGGGAGTCCAGTGACTAAATGTTTCTTCCCCTGTCGAAGAAACAAGATATATCTTCTATTCTCAGTCAAATGTTCCTTCAAGTAGTACGTGGACAGAACATCCATCACCTCAAAGAACACTCATAATTCGAAAGCTATGCATTCGATCAACAATAAAATCCTCCAAGCATTAGGCATCAATTGAGAAGGAGCAATTTGAAAGTGGTCTAGGATCTCCCAAACTAAACTTGGTATAGGTAACCGTAATCCATCCGCAAAGGGCTGCTCATAGAACCCAATCCACCATGGAACTTTATAATTTATCCTTTCACTCGAAAAAGGGTAATCTCACTTCTATTGAGTCCATAAACCTATATTTGAATCTGATTTCCATCAGTGTTCTTTCTATCACACAACTGGCAGGGTTTTTGGTTAACAGGTTTTTTGGTTCACTGGTACTGGGGGTTTTCACTCGACTTCTCAGTTGCAGGTAAGGTCTTAAGTGGTATAGCTTCGGTAGTAACCTCTTGGGATAACTCAGCTAAAGCTATTAACCCTGACTCTATCAAATCCATATACGACTAATCTCTAAACACTTCATCCTCATTAGTCTCACTCGAAGATGATTCGAAAAATTTATCTATCTTAGCTCCTAGGTTGCCTAAAGAATCTCCACTCGACATTCTCCAAACAGCAAGCATATAAACACCACAATCCTTAAAAATTTATTCCCTAAAGATTTAAACCCTCGAACATATTTCGACAATAAATCTATAGTTCAAAAGATCAAACAGCCTATTTTGCCTAAGAACGACTTTAATCTACACTATGAATGTTTAAAGATTAATGAAGAACAAGAGATGGGTTTTTGAAGAATACCTTGGAGGCTTGAGAGTTCTCCCAACTCGATCTCTGAAGTGAAATTTTGAGAATGAGGCAAATGAACATTCAAAGCTCTATTATACACCCTTCAATTTTGGCGCCTCAAATTCCTGCCAAAAACTCCTCGTAACTTGCTCTAGGGTTGCATTAAATGGCTAGAGATAAGTCTAGAAGCAATTCTGCTGTCTAATGGCAAACGACATAAAAGGCCTAACAAGAAAAATGGAGTCACTCGACATAACACATTTGAAAGTCTTGGTTTAAAGATCGTTCTCATTATACGACATGTCAAGTGAAATTATTCCTGAACAATCATCTGATTCAGTTAACCGGGGACATCCCCCATGGACTCATGTCGAGTTAACTAAAGATATGGACTTCCCTCAGTCCATATGACATGTCAAGTGAAATTACTCATGAACCTTCATCTAGTTCAGTCGACCGGGGACATCTCTCATGGACTCATGTTGATTCAAATAAAGACATGGAATCCTCTCAGTCCATACGACATGTCGAGTGAAATTACTCCAGAACCTTCATCTGGTTCAATCGATCGGGGACATCCCCCATAAAATCATGTCGAGTCAAATAAATACATGGACTTCCCCCAGTCCATACGGCATATCGAGTAAAATAAAGACATGGACTTCCCTCAGTCCATACGACATGTCGAGTAAAGAAAATACATGGACTTCCCTCAGTCCATACGACATATTCAGTAAAATTACTTTTGAACATTCATCTAGTTTAGTCGACCGGGGACGTTCCCCATGGACTCATGTCGAGTCAAATAAAGACATGGACTCCCCTCAGTCTACACGACTTGTCGAGTGAAATTACTCATGAACCTTCATCTGGTTCAGCCGACCGGGGACATCCCCTATGGACTCATGTCGAGTCAAATAAAGATATGGACTTCCCTCAGTTCATACGGTATGTCAAGTTAAATAAAGACATGGACTTCCATTAGTCCATACGACATATCAAGTCAAGTAAAGACATAGACTTCCCTCAGTCCATACGACATGTCGAGTGAAATTACTCATGAACCTTCATCTGGTTCAGTCGATCAAGGACGTCCCCCATGGACTCATGTCGAGGCAAATAAAGACATGGACCCCCTCAGTCCACACGACATGTCGAGTGAAATTACTTCTGAATCTTCATCTGGTTCAGTCAACTAGGGACATCGCTCATGAACTTATGTAGAGTCAAATAAAGACATGGACTTCACTCAGTCCATACGGTATTTCGAGTCAAGAAAAGACATGGACTTCTTGTAACATCTCGGATTTTCAGGATTATTCCAGAAGATTCTCGGACCGACTTATAGTCTCGGAGCATGATGATAATGACGAATAAGAGTCTAAACGATGTTATATGAGTTAGAATAATAGATTATGAATATTCGTCGCATTGGAAACGCGTGGGATTAAAAGTCAGATACGCGATTTTCGTAAAACACATAAAATTTACAGTTTTGGCCACATAATTGGTAAATGAACTCCGATAAAGTTGATATTTGAACCATCAGACTCTTTTTTCCGAGACGAACAACTTTTGTGTTCAGCATTTTTCGGGAATCGCGTTAGAAGGGCTCCGAAAATGTGATATTCTAGAAGATTCTATGATAGGAGCTGATCAGCAATTTCGTAGGGGCTTTTTGATATTTTCCAGGACAGTATTTAAAGCCACAAGGTTTCTCAAAATTGCAAAATAGTCAAAATTCCCAAAACCCCTCTTTCCCTCCCACGACTCTTTGAACGTGAAAATGGGTTTTGGGCGCGCCGGGCCGCGTCCGGCCACCGTGCATCCAATGGTGGCAGGCGGCGACGCTTAAACGCCGGGGAGCGGTGACTGGGAGAGAGAGAATGTGCGGAGGTGGGTTTCCCGATCCCGGCTCATCGGTCTATTTCACACCCGAGCCACCTACCAAATCGAAGCCCTCGATAAGTACTTCGAGATGGTGGTGACAGTTTTCCCGATCCGTGCTCGGTGGCTCGCAAAACAAGGAAAGAAGATTCGGATGAATAGTAACCCGATGTGAACGGTAGCTTCGATTGAAATTTCGATCCCACCAGCGCGTTCGTATGGCCGTTGGGAGTTCGATTATGGCCTCAGAATTTCGGTACGACTCTCCATTTAGATTTTTTTATTTTGAAGTATATCGATTTATATTCGGATGTTTCCGGTAGTTTTGTAGTGTAACGAATTTGCATGAAATGAATTGAATATGATTTAATATGTTAAAGCGATACTTGTGGGAGAATTCGAGAGAAAACGGATTAGATTTGATCGATCCGATAGAATTAGCGAGTTTCAGGTAAATCAGAATTTCGCGCGCGATTGAGCGTATGTGACAATAATCTTGAGGATAATATAAATATGCTATTGCGAGGGTAATTGAGTAATTCCGGATTAGTTCAGAGGGTTCGAGACCTTCCGTAGCGTTTACGGAAGCTTTTCCGTAAGTTTTACCGCAAACGCGTAAAATGAGAATCTGAGGTATCTAGTTAGTTTATAATAGTATAGAAAGACATATTAGAGTAATGAAGCTTAAACCGTAGAGTCGGTGAGGATTGGGTATTCCGAGAAAGTCCGTAGTTTATTATAGATGAGTAGAAGTTCCGCAAATAGCGGTTCTGACATATGTTGTGATTTATTTTGACAGATCGAGTCCAGGTTCGGAGTGTCCGCGAAATCAAGTAAGTAACTCATGCTTCGAAATTGGTAATATAATAAAGTTGTATATAGTTATATGTATGAAACCTATATATATTTATATACTTATATAAGAATGAATGTAGAAGAAATAAGCAGATGTATTTATATACACGTACAGATAAGAACAAGTAATTATAAGCAGAGGTATGAGCAAGAGATAAACATGAGCACATAGAAGTATGGAGATGCATATGTAGGTATAGACTAGTATGTATATTTAGATAAGAGCATATGAATAATATCATGAATATAATTTAATTAGACTTGAGTTTGGGAGTTGTAAAAAACTACACCCTATGGAATGTGACTAGTGTTATGAAGGAAAGTTTGTAATTTATGCATTATATAAGAATATTAGCAACATGAGTATAGATACGAGTATATAAAGTGATAAAGGGCATAAATGAGTAGCATATGCATAGCATGGGAATATATAAAAGATTATGACATGAGATTCTTGAACACAAGTTGATAGTTAGAAAATGGCAAATCAGTTTAAGAACTAAGACATTGGAACTCGTATACGTTTGATGTCTGATATAGTAGAAGAACTTCGATTGTATGTGTATGAATATAAATTATGCAATATATTGATTGTGAGCCACCAACAAGGTAAGTTATAGAGGTAAGCTAAGTTATGATGGTTTGAATGTGTGCATGTATAGATAAATATAGATATGTATGAATGTAAGATAAATTTAGCATGTTTTAGTTTGAGCAAGCATTCTGTTGATATTTGAGTATATAGTTTGCAAGATCATTATAGATGGAATCATGGCTAAAGTAAAGAGGAGCATGAGAAATGCATATATGCATGTGCATGTGCGTGTGTGTTTAAGTTTTCAGCAGTTGAGCAAACGATAACAATGCTTTCAACAATTTCAAATATTTTAAAGAAAGATTTCAAATGCTTTTGAAAAGAATCGTATTTCAGAAAATGTTTTTACGGTTTGAGTTACAGATTATGATTTTATGATTTTCGGGGCATGGGGTAAAAACTCACCCCAGTATGTAACTATTACAAAGATACAGTTGGAATTGACAGATTCAGAGAGACATGTGCACATGTGGAGGACTGAGGGGACGCTCTCAGATCCTCGAGCCGGGGATATGGGGATGAGCGATACACAACGCCCTAGACCCCATAGTTTGAGTTTGGGTGGTAGCATAGATCCGCACCCTAACTCCAGTTTGTGGCTTGGGGGTCAGCGACACGTAGCGCCCCAAGACCACCAGTTTTGAGACAGTAGTGGCATGCTTTGGGGACGGCGAGACATATCGCCTCAAAGTCATGGATTTGCATTGTTGGCTCTAGTCAGGCGTATGGGGGACAACGATATATAGCGCCCTCATACGTCCATGTTTTCAGACAGAGATACAGATTTCAGAAAAGCTTTCAGATCTCAAATTTCAGATTTTCAGTACATAGTTTTCAAAAGTCAGACTTTAGTAAACAGATTTCAGAAACCAGATTCTAGAAATAATTTTCAGATCTCAGACTTCAGTTACAGTTTTTAGAAAGAGCCTTTTAGAAAAGAAAGTTTTCAGAAACATCGGTTTTACGAGTAATTCAGAGTTTTAAAGCAGAAACTAGTTTCAAGTAAGCTTTCAGAAAAGAGTTTTCAGAAAGAAACTTTCAGATAGAGAGTTCAGAAAGAGTTTTCCGAAAACAGTATTTCAGAAAAGATTTCAAGAAGTATCTTATGAAAGCATTGCTTGATAAGTAGAGTATAGTTTACAAGTTACGTATATAAATCATATGTTTTAGTTATCATTTAAAAGCATTTAGTTGACATAAATATTTGTGACATGACTGCATCAGCATGCACATATGGTTAATCTTGTGTAGAGCACGTTCATATAGAAGTATCACGTTGTAAATACGAGTGCATAGTAGCATGACCTTATTTGAATGAATACGTATCAATGATGATTGTATGAGTTACTTAGTTACTTAGAAAGAACATACTGTAAGGATGCTAGTCTTAATGAAATGGTAACACATGTATGAAACCATGGATAGTGGATTATATAGTTAACAGAAATGAGATGTTAATTATCTGATTTGATGATATTTCAAAGAAGATAAGAATAAGAGGTTTTAAATTAAAAGGCAGAACTAGATACAAAGTAAAGATATAGAAAAGTAAAAATATGTTAAAGTAGCGTAGTGGATACGTAATGAGTCTTGGTATAATAAATGGATTTATAGAGCTTAATGACTATAATATATGTGTTTAATGTTTAAGTATGAAACAAGATGTAAGGGTGTGTGAATTGGAACATAATCTTGTAATAAGTGGTAATGTCTGGACTTGAATAAGCGTTTTGCAGTTAACCTAGATTTGAGAATTATGTGAGACTACATAGACAATTTAAGTCATCAATATTTTAAGAAATAAACCTTGTATGAGTTTGTATGTTTAAGTTAGAAGCATAGTTATTTACTGAGTCATTATGACTCACACCACAACAGTTTGTAGTTTTGCAGGTCAGCAGTTGATATATCGGGCCAATAGAACTTTGATGAAGACTTTGAAGACAGTGGATTGCCCTAATTACAGTCGAGGAAGTCAATGGAGTCCTGGGTCGAGTTATGGGCTCTCACGGCCCTTGTCTATGCATTTGCATTTGTATATTATATGTATAAGTCATGTAATAGATTAGTTTTATTTTTTAGTTCTGGCCGGAGGCCAAGTATTTACATCTTGTTCATTGAGTTCAGGCTTGAGGCCTTGATGTTGAGATACCGACCTGAGGTCGAGATTATGTTGTATATGGATGCTGGCTATAAGCCAGGTTGCATGATGTTCTGCATACATCATGTCGAATTTTCGTCAGAATTATAGGATTATGGAGATGGGTTCTCATGTCTCCTACCGGTAGCATCCTGGCCTAGGCGGGATGTTACATTTCCCTCAGTCCATACGACATGTCGAGTGAAATTACTCTTGAACCTTCATCTGGTTCAGTCGACCGGGGACATCCCCCATGGACTCATGTCGAGTCAAATAAAGACATGGACTTCCATCATTCCATACGACATGTCGAGTCAAATAAAGACATAAACTTCCCATAGTCCATACGATATGTCGAGTCAAGTAAAGACAAGGACTTCCCTCAGTCCATACGACATGTTGAGTGAAATTACTTCTGAACCTTCATCTGGTTCAGTCAACCGGGGACGTCCCTATGGACTCATGTCGAGTCAAATAAAGACATGGACTCCCTTCAGTCCATACGACATATCGAGTGATATTACTCATGAACCTTCATCCGGTTTAGTCGACTGGGAACATTGCCCATTGACTCATGTCGAGTCAAATAATGACATGGACTTCCCTCAGTCCATACGGCTTGTAGGGTCAAATAAAAACATGGACTTCCCTCAGTCTATACGACATGTCGAGTCAAGAAAAAACATGGACTTCCCTCAGTCTACGTGACATATCGAGTGAAATTACTCCTGAACCTTTATCTGGTTCAGTCGACCGGGGACATCCCCTATGGACTCATGTCGAGTCAAATAAAGACATAGACTTCCCTCAATCCATACGGCTTGTTGATTCAAATAAAGACATGGACTTCCCTCAGTCCATATGACATGTCGAGTCAAGTAAAGACATGGACTCCCCTCAGTTCATACGACATGTCGAGTGAAATTACTCTTGAACCTTCATGTGGTTCAGTCGACCGGGGACATTCCCCATGGACACATGCTGAGTCAAATGAAGATATGAACTTCTCCCAGTCAATGCGACATTGTCAAGTGAAATTATTCCCGAACCTTCATCTGGTTCAGTCGACCGAGAACATCCCCCATAGATTCATGACGAATCAAGGAAAGGCATGGACCTCCTTCAGTCCATACGACATGTTGAGTCAAATATGTAGTCGACCTCCCTTAGTCCATACAGCTATGTCGATTGAAATTACCTTATAAACGACCATATGTGCCAATCAACCAGGAATACCATCGGAGGATACAAGATAAAACATTTGAGGTCAGACTCTCCCACTCCGTACGATGAAACATCATGTAGATTAGCTTTAAGCCTTTGCCAGGATCAGCAAAACAAATACCCATGTGTAGGACATAGAAGTTGGCGACGCTGTTCTAGGCTCGCGGCCTAGTCGGGAGTACGGAATAGCCTACGAGAGACTAAACCGGAGAACAAAATGGAGTCGCCACCCAGTGTGAACTGGGACAAAGATTTAAGGCCGCACTCACCCCTCGCAAGGGAAGACCTCAAACCGTTGGGTTCGGAATGGTCCATTACTTATGCCACTTATAATGAATGGATTTATGCGATAATATAACCGAGTCTACACAACATATATATTCAAGAATAACCTATGTATAGTTTGCATTCATAAAAAGAAATCTTATATCTAAGTTTGCATGCTTTAAAAGTAAGTCATTATAACGGCAAGCACGCAAGTACATAAACACATCAAATCAATAAACATGACAATATAAATAAATAACAACTTAAACATAAACGCAAATTAAATTCCTAATGCGAAAACAAATAACTAAATCATTCATAAAGAAATAACATATTAATGACTAAATCATGCTCAAACACAAGGTTGGATGAAACGAAATATGTGTCTCTCAAGGGGTAAGTGGCATTGTATCCTAAGTGCAGACCACACTACCGTCCATTCGGATTCTGCTACGAAATTTACGTCCAGATTTCCATCCGATATATCACAAGAGAGAACACACATTCCGTTCATCCGGAAATCACATCATGCATCAATCCATAATATTCATATGAAATAAAGTACTAAAATAAATAAAAACAAAAGATAATAAATAAAGAAAGTGCCCTCAGGTTTAACCTCTTTATGTCGCCTTTTGGAAGTGTGTTACACGACCGTCGAAAGGGTTAATGCTTCGCAACTCCTCTGGTTCACTGGTTCGTTATCTTCCTTTGCTGTCTTGCTTTTTTGGGCTGCTGTTTCACTATTTTTGCTGCTGTTTTGCATTTTTACTACGGGTTTCGATGTTTTTTGCGGTAGTTTTAAAGTGCAGTTTTTTGGTAATAAAGAGAGATTTAAAGTGTAGTTTTTTTTTTGTGATTTTTGAGGTGTTTTGGAGTGCAGTTTTTTGTGGTTTAAGGATGCAGTTTGGGGCTGTTTTTTGTGGTGAATGAGGGCTGTTTTGGGGCTGTTTTTGGCGTGATTATAGGGCTATTTTGGCTGCTGTTTTGTGGTATTTTTGGGCTGATTTGTGGACCGTTTTGAGGCTGTTTAGAGGAGTGATTTTGGCGTGAAAGTGAGGGGTTTTTTGGGGCTGTTTTGGGGCAATATAGGACTATTTTGGGGCTAAGATTCACGACAATTGGAGGGTGTTTTGGTGTTTTTCTTGGCGGCAATGGAGGGCTAACGAAGGCTTGTGTTTTTTTGGTGATGGAGGGCAATTCTTTCGTTGGGCGTGAATCCTAGGAATTTTGGAGAGCATGGGCGTGGATGCACTAATCTTGATTGTGTTGGTTTAAGCTTTTCTTTTTATAGGCAAATGTTGGGGTTTACCTTATACGAATAGGGAAAATATTTTGAGTAATTATGAGGGATATCTCTTAATTAGTATGTGATAAGGAAAAATTTATTTAATTAGGAAGGTAATTGGATTTTATTTGATTTCTTCTCTTTTAATTAGGGATATGGTTTGATTTTATTTGATTTGATATTTTTTTAATTAGGGAATGTGATTTAATTGAATTATGAAGCATTTGATGAGATTTGATTTGTATCTTTTAATTAAGGAAAGTGATTTATATTGATTTTAGCATATGTTTAATATGTGTTTTGTTTAATTTGGAAGGCTAATAGGCGTGACTTAGGGTGGCTTGGGCGTGAGTTTGGTCCATTTTGGTGGGCTTGTTTTAGTGGTGTGTGGGCTTGGTGTGTGTCTTGCGGGGGTTTGGGCTAAGGATTTGTTTTAAAATAGAGGTCCAACAAGCAAACCCGAAGCTAAACCAGCGAATTTAAATCTAACAAAAATATCAATTCTTGACTCTTCTCTTCCGACGTCTGTTTCCCGCGGCTTCCACAACTAAAGAGGTAGTGTCTCCATGCGAGACTCATCATTGGGACTTATATGTAAAAATACAGTGCCTACACCATGTCTTGTTCATTCGATATGCGTAAAGTTACTCTCCAAGTCAAGAGCTTCTAGACTTAGAGAGCAGATGACAAATTCTATGGGTCGAATTTGGGCCTAAGGACAAACTGATGTGTTTTATGGCTCATGTCTGCTTTCATACTGCCAAGTCAGATTTGTTTTGATGTTCTCCCCGGCTCGGGTCTGCTTTCATACCATCGATTCATATTTGTTTTGATATGTTTTATGGCTCGGGTCTACTTTCATACCCCGAGTCATATATGTTTTGATGTTCTATCTGGCTCGGGCATACTTTCATACTGCCGAGTCAGATTTATTTTGATGTGTTTTATGGCTCGGGTCTGCTTTCGTACCGCCGAGTCAGATCTGTTTTGATGTTCTCTTTGGCTCGGGTTTACTTTAATACCGTCGAGACCGAAGTTTCTTTCCGGCTCGGGTCTGCTTTAGTACCGCCGAGATCGATGTTTTTTTTCGGCTCAAATCTGCTTTAGTACCACTGAGACCGATGTTTCTTTCCGGCTCGAGTTTTCTTTAGTACCGCCGAGACCGATGTTCTTTCCAGCTCGGATACCGCTGAGATCGATGTTCTTTCTAGCTTGGGGATGGATTCGTTCCGCCGATACTTTGTTCCACCTGCTCGGGGCTGGACTTATTCCGCCGACGTTATTCGTCTCTTCAACTCGGGGTCGGGTTATGTCCCACCGAGAGGCTTTTCATCGGCATGGGGACGAGGCATTCTCCCATGGCCGGATTTTTGTTGGTCTGGGGAGGTGACATTCCCTTAGAGCCAAGTGTTTCTTCACCTCGGGGTCGGGTTACGTCCCACCTAGAGGCTTTTCATCTGCATGAGGACGGGGCATTCCCCCAAGGCCAGATCTTTGTTAGTCTGGGGAGGTTTCATTCCCCCAGAACCAAGTGTTTCTTCACCTCGGGGTCGGGTTACTACCAAACGAGTAGATTATCATCAGCGTGGGGACGAAGCATCTCCCTTATGGATAGGCATCAGAATTCTCTGTGACCGAACACATGAAGATGATAGGGAAAACCTGATTCATAGCCAAGGTAGTTTTCCCTGTGACTCCTAGAGCCGACCACCAACTGGTTGATCAGCACACCATTTTTTTATAGTTCCCGACATCAGCTCGCTAATTCGTTGATACCGAGAACTATGGGATATATGTTGATAGTGTTTTTTTGTGACAAGTATTTTGTACTGTGCGGCGATGACATATATGAAATTTTCCCATTTTGGAAGGACGAACGTTCTAAGAGTATTGGTTACTCCTCGACCAATCATAGTGCTTGGGCCCGGTTTATCAGATTCGACCGACTAGAGGACATAGTATGATTCAGTTCTCAGAGACTGACAACATCATAGCCGAGATCGACCATAGTATCCCGATAACCCAATTTAGTTCTGCTTCACCTCATTCTCCGTGAAGGATGGCTTGGGTATTTCGGATCAGATTGGGATAGTTTGGGTAGTTCGGCATATCGTCTGGCCGACCTCTTGAAGACCGACGTGAGATCAGAGTAGTTGGTTTTTCCCTCTGATACGTGTCACTAGTCAAAGGCTCTTTACGGGCTGGCATCATTATTGTTGCGTGTGGAAGTGGAGGAAACATGTTGATGTGACAGGTCGTCAGGCAGCAGGCTTGCTTTCGGTGACGACAGTCTTGGGGTAGAGAGCCCGTCAATCAGAGGGTAGGCTTCACTTTCGGCGATGGCAGATGGGGAAGAGAGCTTGTCAAATCAACGGAAACCTGCTGCGCTGGCGTCACAAAGAGATGGGAACAATGTTCTTTTTATCTTAGTATATAAATGGAGGGTAGTCTCATTTGTATAGGTTGGATGGTAGTTGAAAGAAATCTCATAAAAAGCACTACTTGTAAAATATCGTAAGCAAACAGCTCGGAATCATACGACCACCCTTCAAAAGAGGTCGGCCAAGCTCGATTTGATAATAAAAGTAGTGCCCCACTTTGTACCGGTGGACGTATGTTGGACTTACTCCGCCGAACCACGTAAAACCCTCTTTATAGATTCTGTGGTTGTTTTGTGTTTTGCCAAGTTTGTTTTTGGTCCTCCATAACCAAATAAATTTACAGTTGGAGGAGGATTGTCTCTGTGGATGTAACATCCCCGATCTGGGAGATGTTACTGGCAGGGGATAGCTGAGCTAAACCCATAAGCCTCTGACTTTCTGACTGTATCGTAAACTATTCTAATGCAATGTCATGCATATAGACCATAACTCAATCAACAAAAATACTTTTATTACTACTCATAAATGCATACTCAGAAAAGCTTCTTTTACAACACTTTAAAGATTACTTGTAATGACTATCACATTACTAATGCATATATGTGACTCTGACCGGACTATTATACTTTTGACTCTGAACTGGTGGACTCCATCCTTGGTGACTGCATCAGTATCCATCCTCCCGAGTTTGTCCTCATGGAATCCCTACAAAATAATAAAGACTGAAGGGGGGTTAGATCGCTATACGATCTAAGTGAGTGGACAATCTATGGAAACTAAAACAAAACTCTTTTTACTTCAAAACCATAATTTCAAAATATCTTTTAGGAAAAATTGGTTTCTGAAACTACAATTTCTGAAAACTGTCTTTAAAATACTGGTTTCTGAAAACTCTTTACTAAAGTCTGATTTCTGAAATCTGAATACTGAAAATCTGGAAGCTTTATACTGGAGATCTGAAAGCTAAAAACTGAAAGGAAATTGGTAACTAAAACCGTTCTACGTCTAGGACAACAGCTCAACTGGCAACGTAGAACTCTGGCATCTTTGAAACTGGTGGTGCCCTACGTCCAGGACAACAGCTCAACTGGCAACGTAGAGCTCTACACCCAGGACAACAGCTCAACTGACAGTGTAGCCACCAAATCAGGATTTCAGAGATCTGTCAACCCTAGTCCTGCTCGAGGATCTGAGAGCGTCCCCTCAGTCCTCCACATGTGCACATGTCTTTGAATCCGTTAATTCCACTGTATCTCAAGTTACATACTGGGGTGAGGTTTTACCTCATGCCCCGAAAATATAAAATCATGCTTGTAAAACTCTTCTGTGTAAAACACAACTGAAATATAGCATAAAGAATATATCTCAAGTAATAAAAGCAAGTACGAAATCTAACGCCCTAAGGCATAAAGTAAGTCTGATATGAAAAACGTAATAAATAAAACTGACTAAAGAAAAGAGATCCACTCACAGTGATAGAGTTTGGCTGACACTGGATCCTTGATCGAAAGGAACTGTGATTCATGTGGATAACCTTCTTCATGGTTGATTTCTACACCTTCCAAGCTTCCAATGATGTCTACCCTCTCCTTTTGGTCTTCTATTTTTCCTTTCTCTTTCTTTCTTCTCTTCTTCTTCTTTTCCCTCTCTTTTCTCTCACGGTCTTCTCTTTTTTTTTTCCTCTCTTCCAATTCGTTTTTAATCATTTGGAAATAGAAAATAGTGACTTCTTTATATAGTGGACCCTTTTGATATTTAGGAAGTTAAAGAAGAGTGTAGAAATTTGTGGAACGTTTGAGAAATTTCCATTTAGGCCCGAAAAGCACTATTCATCCAGAATTTGACTTGAATTTTTATCCTGGTTCTGATCCGAATTTGGAAAAATATTTAACGTGAAAATTATAGGTCTCGGTCTAAGATTTTCAACGATATAAAATTCATAAAAATCGGAGATGTATGAAAAAGTTATGTCACAAATACTATAAGTAGTACAAAAGGGGCACATAGTACAGTCTCTTCTCGGGACTTCGAGAAACTCACCGATCGTTCCCAAGTTTCCCATAGTTGTGTATGAATCCCAACATGATTATCTTACGTTCCTTTATCTCGTACGTAATAACATTGTCATAAGTAGTAGTAAAAACCACCGTCGTTACAGTGGAGTTATCTCGAAATTACCCTTGGGACGAAAATCATCCGTCAACAATTCAATGCTGCGCGAATAAAAATTTGGGTGCCCGAGCGTATCAAATCCAGCTAACATCAAGAATTCTCAAGTTCACTGAATCAGTTAGAATTCTTTATATTATTTTGGATGAATTTTAAACTAGAACAGAGTCTGCACATTATGTAAGTTAATAATATATTTAACTATAATTTCATATTATAAAAAAAAAAATGTTATTTATATATTGATCTTATAAATATTTCAGACCTCATTGATTTTATAGTATAAATGAGACAAATTGATTATTTATATTAATATTTATATCTTGTTCGTTTGTCACTAAATTGTCAAATAATATTTCTTATTTACACTAAAGATTGTCTATCCTCTTAATTTCTCATTTAAAATCATATTTCTAACAATAATTAACTTTTAAAATGCTTAATTTTCTTTCGGATGAATTCCAATGTAATTTATTCAATTTAAGCTTAAATTTCCTTATCTAACTTCAAATATTAATTAATCAATATTCACTTTCAGAAAATCAATAGTCGGAGTGTGCATTTTGAAGTACAACAAATAATAAAAGTTCATAAAAAACTTATAAAAATAATTTAAAGTTCATATTGATTTTGCAAAAACTAATAATCAGAATGTACATCATGAAAGACAACAAATAATAAAAAGATAATAAAAAACTTATAAAAATAATTTAAAGTAAAATAACAAACAACAATCAATAATAGACCCGAAATTTTAAAAAATTGTTAGGTTTTATGATCGACTGCTATTTAGTTTTCTTATTTTAATAAGAAATTACGTTTTATATTGTAATAGGTCTTTTATTTTAATAATTTATTATTTTAATTTTATGATTTAATAATAAAAAACTAATTATATATTTATTTTAACTTTATAATTTAATGATAAATATGAGATTTTATTTTAATATTGTAATCAATTTTTTACTTTAATATTTTGTTATTTTAATTTTATAACTGAATAATAAAAAATTAATAATAGATTAGGTGACACATACGTTTTTTTAAAATTTTAATGAGAGATTATAATATGTTCTCTTATTGTAATATGTTTCTTATTATAATACTTTATCATTTTAATTTTATTATTTAAAGATAAAAAATTACTATATTAATTAATTATTTTAATAAGTTTCTTATTTTAAGAGGAGATTGTGTTTTTAAATTGTAATAAGCTTCTTATTTTAATTTTACAATTTTATAATAAAAATTATTTTTAAAGATATTTTAATTTTATAATTTAATAATTAATATAATTTTATTTTTATATTATAATATGTTTTCTTATTTCAAATAATTATTATTTTATTTTATAAATTAATATAAAAAATTAATTATAGAGATTATGTACCACATTTTTTTTATTTTAATCATATATTATAATATGTTTTCTTATTATAATAGGTTTATTATTTTAATAGTTTATCATATAGTTTTTTAAAAAATAAGAAATTACAATACTAATTAATTAAAGTTATAGATTTTTTATTTTATTAGGAAATTATATTTTATATTGTAATAGTTATCTTATTTCAATAATTTATTTATTTAATTTTATAAATTAATATAAAAATTAATTATAGAGATTATGTATCGCATTTTTTTATTTTATAATATATTATAATATGTTTTCTTATTGTAATAGATTTATTATTTTAATAGTTTATCATTTAGTTTTTTTAAAAATAAGAAATTACAATACTAATTACTTAAAGTTATAGATTTTTTATTTTATTAGGAAATTATATTTTTATATTGTAATTGTTATCTTATTTCGATAATTTATTATTTTATTTTATAATTTAATAATGAAAAATAATTGTTGGGATATTTTAAATTTTAATTAATTAAAAGTAATAATTGTAGATATTAGATACCACATAGCACAATAGAAAATTTTAAAATATTTAACTTATATATACACACATATTTATTTTTATATATATGATTATCTTAGATATTATTCAAAAGTTATCGAATAATATACTATATTTCATTATAATAATAAGATACTTATTTTTAGATTTATTAATTTAATTTTATAATTATTTGTATTTATTATATTAGTAGGACAATATAATATGTTTTATTATTATAATATAATTCTTATAAATTTATACTATACATTTCTATTGTAATAAGTTTATTTTAGTGAATAGATTTATTAATTTATTAATTTCATAATTTAATTTTTATTTTATTTTAATGGGATAGTATAATATTTTTTTTATTATAATAGAGTTCAAATAAAATTATAATATGTATTTTTTTTATTGTAATAGATTTTTTATTTAATAAATTTATTAATTTAATTTAAAAAATTAATAGTGAGTTGACACGTGGGGCGATGAGGATACTTAAAAATATTTAACTTACTACTATTTAATTTGTAAATTTGGTTATTGTGATGAACTTTTGAAATCATAGCCAGTAGTCTCCTCTTGAATTATATATATACATATATGAACATAAGTAAAACAATTAGGATGGTCCCGAGACAATCCACATAGACAGTCGGCGGAACCCTAAATTTAAGTAAAAATTAAAGGCCTAAATCTAAAAAAGTTAATATCCATTACAATAAGTAAATCAAAGGAATATCTTTTTTATCGGTACGGCCCTTATTTCAACGAACATGCATAATTACATTTAAGAGTCTAAATCTTTCTGATCACAGTTTATTTATATAGTACATGTCACCAAGTGCAACTAGTGATTATGACATTAATGTCACTTGCTACTAGTGCTATGTATTTATGTCATAACTATCTCTAAAGCTTAGAAAGAAGCAAGAAACAAACAAGCAAAATGAAGAGTAAAAGGAGCAGAGTAGCTGTAGTGAGATTAATTGAAACTCTTGAATGCAGCTTCTCTGTTTGAGCTGTTTCAATTTCCCTGCCAACTTCAGCATCCAACCTATCATTGTTGATAGTATTTGAGCTTGAATCACTCGGATAGCCAAGCTTCGCCGCGCTTTTACCAGATTTTTGTTTGCTGATCTGCTTGTTACCTGTCCCCTTTTCAACTGATTTGGGTGCATTTTGAACTGTTGGTTTAAATGTTTCAACTGAATCACAAAATGAAACCCTCCTTGCACGCGGCAAAGCAGGCGTATTCTGAGTTTCATCAGTGGATTCTTGCACCAGTTTTTTCCCAGATTGAGTGGTAGTTGCTGTATTTTCATCTTTACTACTTAGCACTGATGGCCTTGATGGAATCACTGAAGTAGAATGCCTGCGAATTAGGCCTGTTCTGCCCAAAACACTTATTCTACTACGCGGATTATCTGGTGATGAGGCATTACTACTTGAGTCATCCTTGCTTCTTCCCCACTTCTTTATGCTACGCATCAAATCAAATTTCTTAGTAATACTTCTCTGGCTATTCGATGAACTTTCAGTTGTCGAACCACTGTCAATTTCATTGCTGTCCGTTGAAGAGGTTAAAGAAGAAATGCTGTCAAAACTGTGGTCCAAAACTGGTTGTTGAGCATTCATCTGAGACATAATTATGCTTCCATTGTTACTGATATCGGAATTAGAGGTCCTTCTTGATGGTGTTTGATAATTTTGAGTTTCAAACCTCAAGCACGCATTGAGCCAGCGTTGGTACACTAGTTCCTCGACCATGTTAAATCTGTTCACCTGCATTTTTTCGACTTCTTTTGAAAGGCCTTCGTTCGTATGCCTCAACGTATGTATCTCTTCCTCTATCTTGGCAACAATTTTATCCTGTGAAACAAAGATTTCAGTCATCAATGTTCAAGAATAATGAGATCAGAAATTAATGAGACTATACTTTTTACCTCTTTCATGTTGGAAAGTGCTTTAATTCTAGCTTGTGCATCAAGTAATTTAACCGACAGTTTCCTCTTTTCTAACTCCAGTTCTTTGTTCATCCTCTGCATCTCCACCAGTTCTAATTCAACTTGTCTAGCAGCATTATGTTTCTCAACATTCATGCCATCATTAACAGAGGCTTCCTTGTTGCTGTGAATTCTTGACACTTGTTGTTCAAACATCAGTAAATGCTGTCTCATGTTGCTTGCATTGTAATCCATCTTCAGCTTCAATTTCTCTATCGTCTCTTTTGCCATCTCTAGCTGGGAATTGGCCAAGCTAGCCTGCCTCATTTCCTCTTGCAAGTTCTTTACCTTATCCTGCAATGAATCAGTAGCGCCATTTAGCGTGTCAATCGCCTTCATCTTGTCATCCAAGTCCCGCCGCAACTGAGTAATGTATGACTGCTGCTCTTTCAGGCCATATAGTTCAAGCATCTTTCTCTTAAGGATCAACTTCCCCTTCTCTAATTCTTTCCCTAGATTATGTAGCAGCTCCTGCTCTAAATCTTGTTTCATTTTCCTTTTAACCTCCTCTTTTGGCTGTGATTTCTCCTCTGTAAACTTTTCTTCCTCCTCTGTTTCAATCTGTTGCAAGCTTGAGACTTTTTTCACTACAAGTACATGCAAGTACCAATCAGAATTAGCAAAACCAACACAAAATCACACTTCAATGAATCCAAAAATATTTAAAACAGTGGCGTAGCTAGAACATTGATTCAGTGAGGGGGTAAATCAAAATAATCTCATTAATAAACTAGATTTTTCATTGATTTATAAAATATATTTTATCAAATTTTTAGATTGAGCGGGGGTAATTACTTTGCTTGCCTTTATGTGGCTCTGCCGCTGTACTAAAATATATTAAACAAAGCCAAAACTAGTATAAATTTGTAAACGATCACATTAAAAAGGCAATAAAATTTGATTATATCATGATAAAGCATATGAAAAAGCACCTGAGTGTTTGATATTGGAAGAGTTTGGCTTCTTGGAAGAGTCTGTATTAACCTGAGAAACAGCTAAAGCTGCAACTGCAGCAGCAGCAGCCAGGAAGCTCAGCCTGAATATCATGTGAAGTGATTGATATAAAAAGCATAAGCATATTTCAGATACCCAACTGGAAATTGGTCTTGTAATAATAAACTGAAACTTAGTATTATAATTTCAACCATCACTGTCTATCCTTATCAGTCACATAAATATCTACAACGGTTGATAAATCTCATCAACAAGTAGTGGTTGATCTTTTTTGCTAAGTACTGCCATTTAAATTTAATGCTCTTTTTGGAAGCACTTGTTACCCACAATTGCAAAAGTTAAAACAGAACACATCTACATACATCTATCAGTTTGATAAATATCCAAGATGCTAGCAACAATCATTTGTCATCTTTTTGAAATCTTTGCCGACAATTTCTCCACTTATGTTGTAATAACTAAATAGGATCTCGTCCCCAAAGGGCGTGACTTGGTGGTGTAGGGTTCGGGATCTCACATTGAGGTCATGAATTCGAATCTAGTGAGTTCATTTCTTGTAAGAGCCTGAGACAGCCGAGAGTTTTAACAGCTCGTGTTGAGCATCGAATCAACTGTTAAGTCAACTGTCAAGAAATACATGAGATGAGATAAATCTTGATAATTGTTTCAGTAACGATCGTGACAAACTCTTGTGGCATACTTCGTTGGATCCTTATCATATGTACTTCTCAATTCGTTATGTTAGAATAAATAAAAGCGAGTTAAGAGACCAATAAATGAGGGAATATATTCGAGGAGCACTCATATTTAATGATAAAAGCTTATATTAACAACAACATGGCAAGGAATTTTAGTTCAGTGTCAGTGTCAGTGTCATGGACTGTTTCAGAATCCCAGTTTCGTGGCAACCAAGAGAATCAAACAAACAAAAAGAAAATCTTATTATTTAATTTTAAACCCAGAAAATAATATTTGCTTTACGGATGGGCCGACGGTATACCCGGACAGGAAAAAGCAGCGTGGCTCTTTAACCCCATGCAATAAGAATAAAGTTTTGTCACTCTTAGGGGTAGGGTCTATCATTTTGACCACTCTCACTTGATGCTTCCACTTAAACCCGGCCACGGTTCCGATTTCGAATCGGAATCGAACCGGTTGGAATCGGACGGTTCAGGTTCCAATCGGTTTCGGTTCCGGAATCATAACCATAATATTTTGTTTCGGTTAGGGTTCACTCCTAACCGAATCGAAATAGAACCGCTGGAACCGAACAGATCTAATGGTTCTATGGTTTCAGTTGGAATCGTAGGGCTCCCAACGGCACTAGCCGTTGGGAGCAGCAAAGGCTCTCTGTCTTATTTTCAAAAAATAATTAAAAAAATTAAATTACTAAATTATCTTTAATAACATTAATAAAAATATTAGTTTTATGGGCATTTTAGGTATCGCAAAATATATAAAATTCTATAAATATATGTCATTTTTCATTTTTTTCAACACACCAATTCTCAATTCTCTCAATTCTACAATTCTCTCATTCTCAATTCTCTCATCTACAATTTCTCATTCTCAATTCTCTCATTCTTTAAAATTTCTTTAACAAAAAATGACAAGCTCATCTGAGAACACCATGTCAAATATGTCAACCCAAGAGAGGGGTCTTAGTATCGGTACACGGAGAATAGAAGGTAAGTCTCGTTCTTCTGATATTTTCAAAATTCATTTTCATTTAGTCGATACTGAAAATGAAGATCCAATGAAAATATGCAATCATTGTGTGATTTCTTACAAATTTATTGGTAGATATGATAATATGAATAAACATTTGGAAAGACATCATGCCGCTGAAATTGGACTTGATACAACGCAAACTCAAATGGGCAGGTACGCATCATCTAGTAGAGGTACGAATTCTTTAGATTTATTTAAATATTCTAATGCTAAAAATATTAAAGAATTTGCTAAATTAACTTATATGACACATCTTTCTTTAGGTTTTGGTGAAAATATTGTTTTTACTAATTACGTTCAAAATGCTTTAAATCTTGTTGCTTGTAGAATGACTATAAATACAACAAAACGTCACATTTTTAAATTATACAAATATGATAAAATTATTTTAAATGAAATATTTAAAAATATTAAAGGTCGTCTTTCTATTTGAAGTGACAATTGATGAACACACTCATACATGGGTGTGACTTGTCATTGGATTGATGCATCGTGGAACATGAAAAAATGACTTATTGCATTTAGAGTTTTTTATGAACAACATACTGCATAAAATATTTATAGAATGATGAAAATAATTTTTGATAACAATTGGTTTTGATAATGCATCGGCAAATGCTGCATCAATTAAAGATTTAACAGAAATATGCCAACTAAATTTGGGGGGTCGATTTTTTCATGTTCATTGCACATGTCATGTCCTTAATTTATGTGTTCAAGATGATCTGACTTGTTTAGCAACTTTCATTGATCCTATTAAGATTGCACTTAATTGTATTTGGTCATATTCTCAAGTTAGGAGAGAATAAGCCAAGTTTTGTAAATTAAATGGTATTAAAGCTATAAAATTTTCATGAGATGTTCCAACACGTTGGAATTCAACTTATTTTTTTTATGTCAAGCTTTTCAATATAAAGATGCATTATGTAGTTTTTTTTCATAATATGTTCAACATATCACACTTTTTCATAGTTAATGGGATATTTGTGATTTTTTTTTAGATATTTTAAATTTTTTTTAATGATGCTATAAATATTTTTAGCGGAGTTTATTATCCTACAACATATTTACTTCTTGTTGAAAATTTCAATATTGTAGGTATTCTATTTGAACATGTTGATAGTTTTGATCATAATGATATTGTTTTGCTTGAATCTATTGTTGTTATGAATAGTGTCTTACAAGCTTACTATGAATATTTAGAAATAGCTGATGAAATTGATATTACAAGAATTATAACTAAAATAAAAAATGATTTAAACGATTTATTGAATGATTATATTAGTAGATATAACTTGCAATCAGAAGGACAATCTAATAGTAGCGAACCCATAATACAATCAAGATTTATCGTAGGTGATCGTTAGTTACTACAACAAAATAAAAAACATAGGGATAACACGACTAATAATCCAGAATTAGATAATTATTTATCAACAAATTTCGAGTCTCATACTGAAAGTTTAGTGAATAAAAATTTTCAAATCCTTGAATGATAGAACCGACATCAAAATATATATCTTGTATTATCAATTATTGCTAAAGAGTTGCTGGCAACACCTGTTTCCACCATTGCGGTTGAGCAAACCTTTAGCATGAGAGACAATATATTAGAAGCGAGACGGTCTTCATTGTTGGGGTTTTGGGCGAAGGGCGCGACAGAAGCGTTGTTCGGACGAAATCGTAATTTTAAAACTTTTTCAAATTACCAAATAAATTATTCAATATCTAATATGAATAATTTATTCATATTTCACCTAAACACATTTATTCGATATCAAATAACGACATAAATATAAAAGAAACGTCGCAAAATTTTTACGAAAAATATTTTTCCGCAAAAATGACGCAAAACGTATTTTTGACCGAACCGACCACCCAACACTTATGGGGACTGCCCAGGTCAGCTCCAATAGTGTTAGGGCAGTTCGTGGGCTGTCCGAACAGTGACAAATTCAATGTTTGGACAGCCGTCACCCGGTTGGCTCAAAAGTCACCCGGTAACGCCGTTTTTGGCCGTTTTCGCTTATTTCAACTCCGAAACAATTTCCGGTAATTGTTCCAACACCCAAAACACATCAAATACATTCATAAGACATATTTTTTTTTAAATCAATATATACACTAATTTTTTCAGATCTGATCCAGAACTCAAATTTGTCAATTTTCATGCTTTAAATCCAATTTTTCAAGATTAATCCAATTAATCAAAACACCAATTAAAGTCACCATACATGAACCACTCAAGAACAATTCTAGGCATTACAAGATTGGTCATAACACTCTAGAATAGCAACTCATCATCAAATGATCAATTTGAACAATAATTACACTAATATCATCCAAATCACTTCACACATGCACCAACACTTCCAATTCCATTCACCAAAACCAAAAGCCCCAATTTTCAACAAGTAAAGAAACCCTAAAACTATTCTAGGAACACAAGAACAAGAAAAATAATTTTCTAAACTCAATAGTATTAAAGATTACCTTTTAATCTCCAATTTCCTAAGCTTTTTCTTGTGTTTTTTTCTTTTCAACTTGGATCATCAAGCAAAATGAAACCCTTTTTTCTTTAAGGAACTCTCGGCCATGGAGGATGGATGATTGAAGAAGAAAAAATTTTCCCCTTTTTAAATAGAAGTGACCGACTCTATGGGGCAATTTGATCATTTGTCACATTTAATCCAGTTAAATAAATCAAACTTTATATTAACAAATCATATTTGGACAAATAAAGTTTAATTAAATCATGGCATGTGTACAAATAATAATTAGTCATATTTCATAACATTTATGAAATATAGATATTATTTAATCATTTAAATATTTAACATTTAAATATCTAAATAATTAATTAATATAATTATTATATATGTATTTTTATTTACAATAAATAACAAATACATATATTAATGGCATGTGTCAAAATCTCATTTGACGATTAATTAATATGTATTTAATCAAATTATGTATCAAATACAAATACACAATAATTATTAATGACCAAAATCCCCCAATGCATGTGTTATCATTTAACCGTTTAAACGATTCGAATTAACTCATTTAATCCGATGAAGTATTATGAATAATCTGTATTATTCTTATCGCGTTACCCAAGTGCTAAACAAGTACACTTCATATTGTGAGACTCTCTAAGTTTAAGTTTATCCGTCATGAAATCCAATTTCGTGTCCATAGTTCGCCCACTCATTAATTATGACGACCACAGATAATCTTGCTAAACTATGCAATTCGAGGTCATTGCATACGTATAATCTCTCTGTCACAGGCTATCCATATTATACATGAGATATAGATAAGAACGTCAAATTTGTTCGGTATAATATAGTCGACTTTCAATTTACGATCTCTAAATCACACTCGGAACTGATTTCCGAAGTTATACCACGGCTATGGATTTACTAGATCACAAACACGTGAGGATGCCTATGCCCTGTACACAGGACTGACAGATCCTATCTTGATACGCACATGATATCATGAGCATCAGTCCACACCCAACGAACATGCGGAGGTCTGATCATGAATAGATCGGTGACGTGACTGCCATCAAAGTGTGGATGATAACTCATATATCCACATTGGTATCTAAAGTTAAATGACCACTATGCTCGCTCAACTCGAGAAGATTCCTATTGACGTAGGTGTACCATCTATTAGGAAATTTTCAGTGAGTCGTTCAGTGTTTATCAAATAAACACTTACATGTCTATACGAGTCTGACTCATGGTTCATTGGGATAAATCATCGGACCAAGTCACGATATACAACATGTACTGGTCTCAGCGGATTTTACTAACCGACCCGTGTTAGTAAATCTTGACCAGAAACTTTATTTAAGGATATACATCTTATAGTGCGCTTCCCAATGTCAATTACAACTACGTTGTAACTGCACACTACATTATAAATCCCAGTGTCTTTTTCTAATATACATGTATCACTAAACCAGATTCAGTTTCGATCGAATCGTAATTGAATATCGGATCGTAATTAGATCGAATATGTGTATAAAAGACAAGAGGTGCTACCATTAAATAAGTAATATTACAGAAAATGAAATTGCTCGTATTTATGAATCAGACATACGATTCGGATTGGCACTCTGAGCATCAACTCTATCATTCATTACATTCAAACACTTTAGAAGCAACAACATGTGTGAATGATTGGACTCGATCTGATATGAGGCAACAAGAATATGCCCCCGATGAGTTTGAAGACTTATTCGACAATGCATCTGTAAGCGGAACGGGAGCTGAAGGATCAACAAGCACTGATAATAATGATTGATCAGTAAATAATTGTAAATTACAATGGGAACTATCTTAAAATTACAATGGAACTACGTGATATTTGATTCCTCTCACCTCTGGAGGATACGTAGGCAACTTAAGTTTTTAAAAATTTAAGTTCAAGCTCTTTAATTTAATAATTTTTTAAATTTTATTTAGATAAGAATTTTATTTGTAATTTAATGTAATCTAAATTCAAATTCATAATTTTAAATAAATTTTTTAATATTGTATTTTTAAAAAAATCATTATTAAAATTTGAAAAAAAAATTAAAAATTAAAAATAAACTGAATGGAACCGGAATGGAACCGTTCGGTTTCGGTTCCACATAAGTGTGAACCGAAACCGAACCAGAATTATCCCTACACTTGTGGAACCGGGAACCAACCAGTTCAGTTTCGATTCGGAATCGAACCAGACCGATAGCCGGGTCTACTTCCACTTTTCATTACACCCTCAAAATTTTCAATCTTAAATTTCTAAATTTATATTAAATTACTACTTGAATAAGGATAGAGAAAACTCTGATTCGACCTGATCCGATCAAGTCCAAAATTGTTTTAGGCAAAAATGCTGGACTTAGGCAAAAAGACATGAATCCGGTTAGGATACGATTTTTATTAATAAAAATTAATTTTTAATTATATAATTTAATTTTTAATTTTAAATACATATTTATAACTAAATTTTAAAGGTTTAATACAAAAGACACTAAAAATATTGAAATTTTTAATTTTAATTTTCCATTTTTACATATTAAAAAATTCATAAAATATTTTTTTCAAAAATAAAATTAATTTTCTAAATATTATTTCCATTTTATAAATAAAAACTCATATACAAACTTGGACCCGGCCAGCCGACGTCATCCGGGCCCGGGCCTCCACTCGAGTTTATATATTATTTAGGATATTACTTTTATGCCACAAAATGTATATATATTTTCTGCCAAGAATGAACTTATTTTCAATAAATAGCAATGAAAGAATAAAAGAAAATATTCGTTTTATCGTCGTCCTGATTCTTGAAACCCTAAATCCATCCAAATTTCACGTTCAATACATTTAAAAGAAAAAAAAAACTTGGCGGCGACTAGACACCAAGCTCCATGGACGCGCGTCGCGCGTCGCAAGTCGTGCCCAGGGTACGGCAGGTTGGTTTCGTGACTCACTCGGACCCGAACCCGCCGCAGCAGCAACCACCGAGTCGGACTCAGTCTGTCCCCATTGAGTCGCACTCGGGCACTCCCGCCGATTCTCCCGCACTCTCTCCCGTCATGATTCCACCGCCACGTCACCACTCCGAAAACCTCACTCACCTCCGTTCCGCGGCCGTTCCCGTCCCGGAATCCTCGTCCCGTCGGATGGTGGCGGAAGACCGCGTGGCAGTTGTTGGGAGCTACAATCCGGGGGATTCGTTGCTGGGTGCACCGGTTTCGCCGAATTTTTCGGATGTTAATTCTGAGGCTTCAACGACTTTGGGGTGGTTCGGTAGAAACGGTTCCGGAAAATTCTCAGCCGCGTCGAGTTTTCCCGGTGGCGGATTTGACTTGACCACGGTCAAAACGGAGATTTTTACCCAATCAGAGGGCAAAAAACCCACTGCCGTGCCTGGTATAATGTGTTGCTGTTATACATTGCTATGCGTGTTTGTTCATAAGTATAGCTATATCTCAAAAATTTTATTTATAATTAATTAAGCAGAAGCACATCAGTTACCAAACATATCCTATATGTGCTTAGTTATATAGTTTCGGTTGGGAATAGCACGAAATTTAATGTATGCTTTTGCATGATAGAAAGAATGCTGTCAGGATTGATGATATGTAACTTGTATGGTGTGGGGCAAGCCTTGTGTTTAAATGAGGTGAGGAAGATTTAAATTAGAGATTGGAACTTATTGAAAGGATTTTTGTCGACGTGAAAGACTGCCAATAGCGAGCAAATAAGGAATGATGGTATTTCTAAGATTGCCAATATCGAGCAAATAAGGAATGATGGTATTTCTAAGATTGTGGTAATATGAGGGATTCACTAAAATTCTCAAGTTGGTGACACTTGACCTGTGGTGGTTGTAGCTTTTTATCATATAAATATGTTTTATTTTTCTGTCTTTTATAATGTTTTCTGCACATAGTTAAAATGTCAAATTTGCAGAAAGAACGGGAGGGGCTGCTGTGGAAGTGCATAATGAAGCGTCAAGTGCAAAAACAACAAACGCTGAACGACGTGAAGTGTATGAAGCTCAAAGAGCTGCTGCGAAAGGTTCAAAGAGTGAGTGACTTTTTCTCTTCTTCTGTCTTTTGAAAATTTGGAGTGCTATGTGAACTTGATGCATTAATCATTAGAATTTAAATGGGATATATAGATTATTGTTTCCATTAGAAACTAAATCATTTACAATTTCGGTTGACATAAAATGAATGGGCTGAAGTCAGTGTTCTAAAACGCGCTACGCGTTAGTAGGTTCCTAGGAAATTTCTCGAAAATTGGGTATTTCTGAAATTAGTGTTAATGATTGGTGGAATTTAGACAATTTGGTCCTAGGAAAATATTTTTATAGTGATGGGGGTAAAGTTTCTAAATGTTCAATTTGATGATAAGCAAAAAAAATTGAAGAAATTAGGGGGTTTTCCAAGAAAATTATGTTTTTTTTTTTGAAAAAATAAGGATTTTTTGGTAATGAAGAAGAAATTAAGCTTGAAAATGGTTAGAGAAGTCAGAAGACGGCATTGATTTGGGGTTAAGTTTGAAAACCCCCCAAAAATCAGCCGCTCTAGCGACTTTAGGCGCTGGAAACGCTGGTCAGGTGACCGGGCACCTAATCCTGCCGCAACTAGCCTAAACGTGTTGCCTAGGTGCAGCGTTTCAGACAGTGGCTGAAGTTGGGAGTGTATTAAGTTATGAATAATGATTTTTTTTTTTATTTTTTCATTAATTATTTAGATTTTAGACAAGAAGTCTTGTTGTTTCTTTTTTATTAATTATAATCTCGATTTGACTCAAAGTTCTGTAAACATGAAAGACTTCCAATAATGAGCAACAAAGCAAAGTATATTTGTGAGGTTGTAATAATGTTTTGAGGATTCACTTAAATTCTTTGGTTGACTGGTGCGTGGTTATACTTTGAAACTTTTCTTATCATTTATAAGGTTTTCTTTTTTCTGCCTTTTATAATGTTTTCTGCACATGATTAAAAATTTAAAATGTAAAACATTGCAGAAAAAAGTGGAAGGACTGCTGTGGAAGTGAATAATGAGCCATCAAATTCAACAACATTGAAAGCAAAAACAACAAAAGCTGAACGACGTGAAATGCAGGAAGCTCAGAGAGCTGCCAAAGCAGCTGCAAAAGGCTCACATGGTGATCTTTCTGTTTTTTTCAATATTTGAAATGATACCATGCTATTATTTAGTAATTTTTCATGGATTCAATGCAAACAATCGTTGCTGTTTTCATTTTTTCATAAATACAATCCTTGCTGTTTTCATTCTTACACTATTTGGTCAGAGCCCAGAGGGAAGATAATTTTATTGCTGTATTTATTTTCCCTTTGCTGGATTGCAATCTGAAGAATTCTATTTCAAGGCTACTGTGTTTGATCCATAATTGCTCTTTTCAACCTTGGTACCAAAAGCTAAAAAATAAAGTATTGCTTTCTTATTATCTAAGTGAAAAGAAAAGAAAAGTTGAAATAGCAACCAAGTTGTTCTCATTTATAAGTCAAACTAATGCTCGATTATAGGCAGGGAGTCCGGTCTTTTCTTAAACATCTATGTTCTTACTTGTGCCATGAAACTTGAAGACAAATTTGATGTATATTTGGATTTATGTTATTTGAATTTTAGAGGCCTATGCTCATTTGTTATATTCATGTTCTGCATGTTCCTCATTCATGTTGTTTTTATAGCTCAAGGAAATAAATCTGCTGCTGCATCTGGGGGAGCAGGCACTACTACTATTCCGAGGCAGCCTTCACAAAACAGAGATGATCCTCCAGTTACATCTTCAGTTGCAGCTTCTGACAGGAGAGGGGGTGATCGTCCACCAGAAAAAGAGAGGAAGAAAGATGTTCCCCATCCACGCATGCAGTTTGATGATCAAGATCGAGTGAACAAGTCCAAAAAACGTGCAGTGTTCAATCAAACTGAAGCTAAAAACAGAGTTGAATTGTTTCGGCATCTACCTCAGTATGAACGTGGATCACAGCTTACTGATCTTGAATCAAAATTTTTAGATCTTGGTCCAATGCATCCTGCTGTTTACAAGGTACTACCTATGGTGAATTCATTGCTTAATCAAGCTTGCAAGCATTCTAGTAGTAATTGAAACATGGTTATTCAACTTCTGATCATAAATCGAGCTTTTCACCAGACAGTCACTGGCATGACATGTACGCACGCTTATACTTAGATTCATTCTAATTTAATTTACCATCATTATCTATCCTCATTCTATATGAATTGTCGAAATCCTTTGAAATTTAGTTATAGATGTGCTCAGGCATGTATCTGGGCAATTAGGTACTTCACAGTTCACACTTATGCTTAAATGTAACATATGTCTATGGCATATATTCATGTGTTCTTATCATGTAAATGCATCCTGCCTAGGTAGTTCTTAATTGTATGTCAACACACATTAAAGAAATGCTTTGCAACATCCCCAGTGCAAATTTAGTATTGAGGATGTACCTTTTTTCAGTCACAATTAAATAGCAATTTTCATGTCTTTTTGCTGAACAAAGTTGGGGATAATTTCTGTCAATTTCGTTTTCTTGTAGAGTCGTATTTTGTGATCTTATTTGAGTCATATTTGTTTCCTTGTTAAGGTAGACTTAGTTTTCCTTATTTGTTTTAACCTAGGGAAGTAGAATTATTCTAACATAGATGGGTTGGTATTTATACAAGTTCTTTTTTTCATGTACCTCGTGACATCTACTGTCAATCTTCACCCATTTCATGAATCTTATTCATATCTTGTCAATGTCAAATTTTGGTTTGGCTGATTGCTCGTCTAATATGTTAAAAGTGTTTCATGTTGACATGAAAAAGAGATTAATTGGTTGCTCTTGCATTTGAGGACTGGATTTAAAATATGGTGGTAATATAACAGTATATTTTAATTTCCTACTTCCGGATGAAATTAAGATACCCTTAGTGCCTGAGAACAGTATGAATTAATATGACAAATGAACTCTGTCTAGCTTGTTCATTAATGCCACAATAAACTGTCAGGTCGGAGTGCAGTATTTGTCAGGAGATATAACTGGGGGCAATGCTCGCTGTATCGCAATGCTTCAGGCGTTTCAGGAATCCATTAAAGATTACTCTACACCACCAGAAAAAACTCTTATTAGAGATTTAACTGCAAAAATCAGTAGCTATGTCTCATTTCTGATTGAATGCCGGCCACTTTCTATGAGCATGGGAAATGCTATCAGGTTTCTGAAAAGTCATATTGCCAAGCTACCTTTAACTCTTTCTGAATCAGAAGCAAAATCTTCCCTTTGTAACGATATCGAACGTTTCATAAATGAGAAGATAATACTTGCTGACAAGGTGATAGTTAGACATGCTGCTACAAAGGTCAGGGATGGGGATGTTCTTCTCACTTATGGATCATCGTGTGTGGTTGAGATGATTCTATTATATGCCCATGAACTTGGGAAACAGTTCCGTGTTGTGGTGGTAGACTCGCGTCCAAAGAATGAAGGCCAAGCATTACTTCGTAGACTGGTGGCAAAAGGCTTGAGTTGTACATATACTCATATAAATGCTGTTTCTTACATTATGCATGAAGTTACACGAGTTTTTCTGGGGGCTTCCTCTGTGTTGTCTAATGGAACTGTATATTCAAGGGTTGGGACTGCATGTGTTGCTATGGTTGCTCATGCATTTCGAGTTCCAGTACTAATCTGCTGTGAGGCATACAAATTTCATGAGAGGGTACAGCTTGATTCGATCTGCTCAAATGAACTAGGTATGCTCTTTTTTAGAGCTAATTAGATAATATTTTGCTTTGAAAGTGAATGCATTGAAACATCTTCAAGTTGCTCGCAGGTGATCCAAATGATATTAAGGAAGTACCTGGGAAATTAGATGTGAATTCCATGGATAATCAGACCAATGAGAAAAATCTCCAATTTCTCAATTTAATGTAAGTATTTAGATATTTTCTCAGAGAATAAAAAATGGGAAAGTACATCCCCTTTTGTATGTGGATCCTGCTGTATTAATTTGTCTTGGCATAATGTTAACAGGTATGATGCTACTCCTTCAGATTATGTTTCTATGATTGTCACTGATTATGGCATGGTAAGTCATGTCGATAAAAAATTTCTCATTTTCTCACTTTATGAGTAGCATGTTAGAGAACGTGTCTCGTCCATTTGTGCATAATCAACACCATCTACAGAAGCAAATTGAGAATCAATTAGCTAGCAATAAAAGTTTTAGCTACAAAATTACAAATATGAATAGGGCGTTCAAGTATGGATTAGCTATTTTTTGTTACTGTCAAATTTAAGATCCAGGTGCTTTGTATTATGATTGATTCATAGTGGTAGAACTAGGCTAATTTATCCATGCTTGAGATTTCTTTAATTGTTAGTTTTGTTATGTTGTTGTTCTTCCTTATCCTTCTTCTCATTCGTAGATCCCACCGACAAGTGTGCCTGTCATTGTGCGCGAGTATCGGAGGGAGTATTTGTTGATGTAGTAGAACATTAGTTCATCATGGCGAAATTAACAGATGAAGGCAATATTCATCATGCTTCAGTTTTTGTAATTACTGGCTGGGGATTGCCTGCACAGATACAATGGATAGCAAGACTACGAGATTCTTCTACTCTTTTACACTGGAAACCCGCACAAATGTTGATTTTATGTTTGCCAATTTGCTTGAATTTTAATGTCTTTGGTGAATATGATAAAGCGAAGAGTGTGATTTTTCTCCTCTTCTAATTGTTTGCTTTGGAAAGTGCTCTCCTTTAATTTTTACAATCAAATTAGTTATTGTATAGGTTGCTCTTCCCATTCCAAAGGGGAAATTATTATTTTTGCTCCTAAGTTTAGGGAATGTTTAGTAAAATTCAATTTTTTTATTTAAATATGTAATTTTCACCGGAAGTTTTTAAAATACTGTGATTTCCACAAACTAGAAGTGAAAAATGATGATTTTTTATGAGTGAAAATTGATATACGATTAGCAGTTTCAGGTGGAAGTTGATACACTAAATTTTTAGGGCGAAAAATGATGTTTTTCCTTTCCAAAACTCTCTCAGATATTTTTATTTCTAAAGAGAACACGAAAGCCTTGTTTGATATTATGGAAAGATAACAAAATTATGTTCTGTTTGCATATAATTTTTATATTTATTGTTGATGGTATTTTTTAAGCATTATAATATCTAAACAGTACGGCATGGGTAAAAAAGTAATTTCCTTCTTAAAGATCATTAATGCCGACCCGACCACTAGGTGCCAAAAAGTGAAGGGCCGAGCACTTTATCGTCAGTAACCGAGCACTTAAGCTCGGATGACCGGACATTATCAGATTGATGGCAGCATTCCCGATTCAAAGGACTATTATGACCGACTTCATGAAGACCGAGCATATGGCGAGACATGCTCCAGAAGATAAGATACCATATTCTTACGGATAAGATGACAAGTTATCATACTTTCATGTGGTAACTGATAAGTCAGTGTCCTAATAGGATAAAAGAAGTAAATTTAGTTTTGACTAGGAATCCTTATGGGAAAAGTAAATTGTTTCAAACTAGGAAATTCTTGTAGGAGAAAGAATATGATTTCTTCACTATTATAAATAAGGGGGGAAAGCATAGGTTTTGAGAGAGTTTATCAGAATCATTATCATCAAACTTGTAAACACAAGAGATATCAGAGAAGCATATCTCAGTAATAAAAGTACTATTCGGTTTTGTCCATGGACGTAGGTTGGATCTAATCCGTCGAACCACGTTAAATCTCTTTGTCGATTGGCGTATTTATCTGTCTTTTGCTAAGTTTGTTTTGGTTCCCCTATAACCAAACAAATTCACTATTGAGGGAGGATTACCTCGGAAGTAATATTCTCATATTACCCTGAGACCAAAATCAGCCGTCAACAGTTGGCGCCGTCTGTGGGGAACTTAACAATAAGCAGTTCGCGTAGTAAGACGATGACAGAAGGCGGAAATCACCAATCGTCAGGGAATTCAACTACGGATTAGATAGAAGAAAGCATGAGGAGAGACATGGAGGAAAATCAACCCTTTCTAAAATCCATGATGGACCAACTGGAGAGAATGAGAGGGAGGAACTTCGCTTCATCTCCCGGCTCCATGCAACCATCTCAGCAGTCTAGGAATTTTTTTG